>JAGFNQ010009487.1:0-172063 GCA_024364735.1 Boesenbergia rotunda
TATACCTTATTCTTAGCCTTAGGTTATAACTACTTGACTTCCCTTAACTTGCTCTAATTTTTTTTCCTTTTAAAAAAAAAGCTTTCATTTTATTTGCTTTGCAAGGATTTGACCCCTAGACCTCTTAATTGTAAGACTAAAGCACTAATCAGCTGCTCTATACCATTTTCTTTTCAAAGGTACCAGTCGACTGCTATATAGCCAGTCGACTGGTATCGGCCACAGAAACTTTCTGGGCCCGGTACCAGTCGACTGGCCTCATGGCAGTCGACTGGTGCATCGAACAGGAGGTTTTGTTCGATATCGCAGTCGACTGGTTCTGAACCAGTCGACTGGCACGCCTGAAAACTGTATTTACAGACCTGAAAACCATTTCCAAAGCTTCTCAATTCATATACTTCCAAGACATACAAAGACATAACTCCATTTCTATACTCTATACTAGTTTTATGAACATTTTAGCAACTCAAAACGAATCCAATAACATGAAATTAGAATCCTTGCAAGATTTAACAAAACTATCAAAACGTAAGCAAAACACTCTAGAGTTTGTACCAAACTTAACCTCTCTGCGTAGTTTAAACAAAGTCATTCATTCTACCACTTCAAAACACCAAAACACCTGTTCTACAAGACTTAGCCCAAAGATCTCTTCCACGGTTCCGCCACCACTGAACATCAAAGCAAGTCCCTTCACCTCCTTAACTTATGCTTTTTCTTTACCTTTATCTGCAATAGAAGGAAAATGCAACTAATAAGCAAATTTCTTAGTAAGTAAATCCTAACTCACAAATCCAAACGATAAGGGATAAACATGCTCTTTTCAAATAATGCTTACTTCAAAACACATGCACTTTGAAATACTTACACATGGAAACTTTCACATACTTATCATGCTCAATCATGCTTGAAAACATTTACTAGCATTAAAACATTGGCAAATTTAACATGCTCATAATTTCTTTTGAGACTTGCTACTTATGCATTTCCATACTTTAAACCACTAACTTCCTTGCTCTTGCTCTTTAACATGCTTGTAACATAACAATGTTAACATACTTAGCAAAACATATGCTTAAACTGAAATCACTTACATATACTCATATACTCATATACTTCAAAATAATAATCAACTTTCTCAGGCCTTGACAATGTACCTGGTATCAGTGTACCAATGCGCGCATCCCTAATAGGTTTCGGGGTAGCTAGCCACCGCACCCTATTAGAGCTTCTTTCTAACTTTCTGTGGGCCTCTCTTTTGCCCGGTACATGTCACTTTACAAAAGTAAAATACTTTCTTACTCATAATGCTTGTATTTATCAAGCTAACTTTCCTTTTGCATAACTTTTTGCACTACAAAACTTTACCTTTCTCACTTGAAACTTTCATCGAGCACCTTGCGTGCCCTTAACCCAAAACTCATCTTTGGGACTTTTCAAGAACTTGGCCTTTCATGATTAGATCACACATATAAAATCTACTCCAATTCAAGTTCTATGATTAAAAACATGTATTCTTGAGAAACTTAAATCACACCATAAACAATATTCTCCAAGCATTCACTTAGATTACAAAATCAAGGTTCTATAACAAGAAAACTACATGCGAAGCTACTCCTATTGCAGGTGAGTAATTTACTTACCCTTTTCTTGAAGAAAACTCACTAAGTATCTCGAAATTCCTAGCGTAGGGTTCTTTTCCTCTTTCTTTGCAAGAAAACTTCACCCTTGGCCCTAGGGAAGAAGCCCTAGGTTTTCTACTTCAAGAGGAAGAAGAAGGAGGAGAAAACTCTCCTTTTCTTCCCTGTTTTTCGCAGCCTCCCACCCAGCTCGCGCGACCTCCTCCTCCAAGCCCTAATGGGGTCTTAACTCAACTTAAGTGGAAGTTTAAATACCTCTTCATGAAACGGGCTAAATCAACTATAATATTATTTCGTTTCATCCTTTTCTGTGCTTGATACCCTAGCCTAGGTGGTTACTTGGACTTGCTTAGGGATTGGCTTCTTGTGTGGTCGCGAGATCAATCCCCACCCTACCCTTTAATTTTTTTTCTTTTTATTTTAATTCTGAAAATGCTAGAAAAATTCTGAAAAATCCCTAATAATACCAAAAAATTATTGGGTGTTACAATCCTCCCTACCTTATAAAAAGTTCGTCCTCGAACTTAGAACAGCTCTGGATACCTTTGCCTCATGCTATCTTCTGATTCCCAAGTTGCCTCTTCATACTTCTGATTCAGCCATAAGACTTTCACTAATGGTACCACTTTGTTCCTCAGCTTCTTATCTGCTCGATCTATTATCTGAATAGGTCGACTTTCATAACTGAGATCTTCTTGCACTTGTACCATCTATGGCTCAATCACTTGGTTAGCATCTGGGATATGCTTCTTTAGCATTGAGACATGAAACACATTGTGTATCGCTGACATCTCTGGAGGTAGCTCCAACTCATAAGCTACTTTGTCAACTCTTTTCATCACTAGGTACGGTCCTATGTATCGAGGACTTAGCTTGCCTTTCTTGCCAAATCTCATCACACCCTTCATAGGAGCTACTTTGAGGAAAACTGTATCCCCAACTTCAAACTCTAACGGCCTACGGCGTACATCGGCGTAACTCTTCTGCCTACTCTGAGCAGTCTCAATCCTCTGACGGATGCTCTTTATAGCTTCTGTGGTATCATCCATAAGATCAGTCTGTGACCCCATTTCCTTCTTCTCACTACCTTCATACCAACAGAGGGGAGATCTACACTTCCTACCATAAAGAGCTTCATAGGGTGTCATACCAATAGTGGCTTGGTAACTGTTGTTGTAGGCAAACTCAGCTAAACACAAATACTTGCACCAACTACCCTTGAAGTCCAATGCACAAGCTCTGAGCATATCTTCTAGAACCTGATTCACTCTCTCTGTCTGTCCATCAGTCTGGGGATGGAAAGCTGTGCTGAATTTCAGTTTGGTGCCTAACGCTGTCTGTACACACTCCCAAAAGTATGAAGTGAAACGACCATCCCTATCAGAGATAATGGTCTTCGGGACTCCGTATAGTCGGATCACTTCTTGCACATATAACTGGGCTAACTTTTCAATCGAGTAAGACACTCTGATTGCCAAGAAGTGGGCAGACTTGGTCAATCTATCTACTATCACCCAAATAGCATCATAGCCATTAGTTGTCTTTGGTAAACCAACTATGAAATCCATGGCTATGTCTTCCCATTTCCACTCTGGAATCTGAATGGGCTGTAGGACACCTCCTGGTCTCTGGTGTTCTGCTTTAACTCTCTGACATGTCAGGCAGGTGCTGACATACCTAGCTATGTCTCTTTTCATTCCGGACCATCAAAATCTTCTTTTCAAGTCCTGGTACATCTTGGTAGAACCAGGATGCATGGAGTAGGGAGTTCAATGGGCTTCTTCAAGAATCTTCTTTCTCAGCTCTTCATTCTTGGGAACACACAAATGGTCACCATAATAGAGTATCCCACTGTCAAATACTCTAAACTCTTTACTCTCTTCTTCTTGCACCTCTTGCTTGATCCTTTGGATATCAGAATCCTCAGCTTGCTCTTTCTGTATCTCTTCAAGCAAAGTGGACTCTAGTGTCAATAAGGCTAGCTGTCCATCAATAATCTCTACTCCATAATCTACTATCTCTTTCTGTAATGGTGGTGCCAATGATGATAAGGACATCAAAGTGGCACAAGTCTTTCTACTTAGTGCATCTGCTACTTTATTTGCCTTACCAGGGTGGTAAAGGATCTCACAGTCATAATCCTTCACTAACTCAAGCCACCTTCGCTGTCTCATATTGAGGTCTTTCTGAGTGAAGAAATATTTCAGACTCTGGTGATCTGTATAAATCTTACACTGCACACCATACAAGTAATGCCTCCATATCTTTAGAGCAAAGACTACAGCTGCCAACTCCAGATCATGAGTGGGGTAATTCTTTTCATAGTCCTTGAGTTGCCTGGAAGCATAAGCTATGACTTTGCCTTCTTGCATCAGGACTGCTCCAAGTCCTAGCTTTGATGCATCACTGTATATATCAAAGCTCTTATCACCTTCGGGTACTGTAAGGATAGGAGCGCTGGTCAGTCTCTTCTTCAACTCAAGGAAGCTCTGCTCACAGTCCTCAGTCCACTCATACTTCTTATTCTTTCTGGTAAGGGCTGTAAGTGGAGAAGCTATCTTTGAAAAGTCCTCTACAAACCTTCTGTAGTACCCTGCCAAACCCAGGAAACTTCTGATCTCACTAGCATTCTTTGGTCGACTCCAGTTACTAACTACTTCAATCTTAGCTGGGTCTACCATAATACCTTCCTTGGAAATGATGTGGCCTAGGAAGGCCACCTGGTCAAGCCAAAACTCACACTTTGAGAATTTGGCGTACAACTCCTTCTGATGTAAGGTTTGCAATACCATCTTCAGGTGTTCGTCATGTTCTTCCTGAGTCTTTGAATACACTAGGATATCATCAATAAAGACAATGACGAACTTGTCCAGAAAATCCTTGAACACTCTATTCCTTAGATCCATAAACGTCGCAGGGGCGTTTGTCACTCCAAAGGGCATGACCACAAACTCATAGTGCCCATATCTTGTACTGAAAGCAGTCCTTGGCACATCACTCTCCTTCACTCTGAGCTGATGGTAACCTGATCGCAGATCTATCTTGGAGAACACTGTGGCTCCCTTCAGCTGATCAAATAAATCATCTATCCTTGGCAAAGGATATCTATTCTTGATGGTTACCTTATTCAAAGCTCGATAATCTATGCACATTCGCATAGATCCATCTTTCTTCTTGACGAATAATACAGGAGCTCCCCATGGTGAATGACTAGGGCGGATGAAACCCTTGTCGAGCAGCTCTTGCAATTGTTCATGCAATTCTTTCAGTTCTGCTGGCGCCATGCGATAAGGTGCCTTCGAAATTGGGTTGGTTCCTGGGGCCAACTCAATTTCAAACTCAATTTCTCGATTGGTAGGGAGTCCTGGTAACTCTTCAGGAAACACCTCCGGATAGTCACAGACTACCCTCACTTCCTCTTTCTTTAATCCTTCTCTTTGACTTGCATCTACTATATGAGCTAGAAAACCAGAACCTTTTTGTCTTTTCCTTTGGGTCTCCAATAAACTCGAATGGAGGCTCTGCTTCTGGTGTGAACTTGACTCTTCTCTTGCGGCAGTCTATAGAAGCATTGTACTTGCTCAAGAAGTCCATCCCTAAAATGACATCGTAATCCTTCATCTCAAGGACTACCAAGTCACTGTAGAGCTCTCGGTTGGAAATCCAGATTGGTACTGCCCTCAGCCTCTCAGTAGAGACCATTACTTCCCCCGACGGTAAAGTTGTTATGAACTTCATTGTTCAATATTTCTGGTGGCCTTTATACTGTTTAAGTAGTGCTCGGTGATCAAAGCACTACTTATCAGTTCTTCGGAGGTTTGCGGCCTCTTAACACCGCTAGCCCCATTTAACGCTATCTCAGGCCTTAACATCTTGAGCCTTATCCTAACTCTCTCTTTTTCTGTGCTAACTAGCTCTAGGAACAGATGAGCTAACCGATTAAACTTCTTCACTGCTTCATCCACGGATAAGTCTCCTTGTCTGAACTCCGTGAATTCGTCGTAATGCTTGTTGGTTACTCGCATGTGAAAATATTCTTCGAAGAGCTCAGTCTCGAAGTCGACCCATGTCATCTAGCTGATATTTCTCTTGGCCTTAACTTTCTCCCACCACATCCTAGCATCTCTCGTAATTCAGAAAGATGCGCACTTTATCTTCTCTACCTCATGCTAGTCCAGTAGCCCTACTATTCTTTCCAATGTTTTGAACCATGCTTAAGCATCCCATGGTTTGCTTGTGCCTGGGAAGTTCCCTGGCTTCAGTTTCTTCTACTGAATGATGTACGCTTCTTGCCTTACCCCCCTTGCCGGGACTATAGATGTAACCGATGGATCGTCGGTCACAATTGGTGCCACTACATTCTCCACCAGCGGGGTAATGGGAGCGGCCTACTGGTTAGTCATCATGGTGGCAATAACTTGCTGCTATTCTACTACTTACCCTTGTAACCGAGCCACCACCTCTAAAAGATTTGGTGGTGGTACTGACTTTGTTGCCTCTTGCCCTTTAGGAGCTCGCTCCTCATTTTGGGTCTTTCTAAGACGTCCTTAAATGTATAACTTAACACTTAATGGTAATGTTCCCAAACATGCTTTAGGATATAACAAGACCTTGGTCATGATTCTTATCTCATTTCTCAGTCCTAGAACTCGTTCTAGGGCTTAGTAAGACCTTGGTCTTACTCAAAACTTTTATCAAGCACCTTGCGTGCCATAATCCCAAAACTTGCTTTTGGGAAAATCAAGACCTTGGACTTGCTATACTAAGATCACAACATGAAGGGCGTCCTCTTGGCATTTTCTTACTATTATCTCATAAAGAGAATAATGACATTACTTCACTAAGGACATTACATTACTTCACTATCCTCATTCTCATATCATCATACTCATATCATGATATGTCATATCATGTCATCTTACTCATATAGCATATACTGATCATGCACATAATAGCATATAATAATACTAACATACTTCCTTATCATCTTTCACATACTGATACTAGCATCAATAATGAAAAGTATACAAAAACTACAACATATGAACTTCTTACTTGGCAGGCGGCAGGATTGATGCTTGATGTCAGTGTGGCGGAAGGGTGGAACCTTTTGCTCTGATACCACTCTGTGACGACCCGCCTTCTCTTAACTTTAAGACGGAGCCACCGCACCCTATTAGAGCTTCTTTCTAACTTTCTGTGGGCCTCTCTTTTGCCCGGTACATGTCACTTTACAAAAGTAAAATACTTTCTTACTCATAATGCTTGTATTTATCAAGCTAACTTTCCTTTTGCATAACTTTTTGCACTACAAAACTTTACCTTTCTCACTTGAAACTTTCATCGAGCACCTTGCGTGCCCTTAACCCAAAACTCATCTTTGGGACTTTTCAAGAACTTGGCCTTTCATGATTAGATCACACATATAAAATCTACTCCAATTCAAGTTCTATGATTAAAAACATGTATTCTTGAGAAACTTAAATCACACCATAAACAATATTCTCCAAGCATGCACTTAGATTACTGGTTCTGAACCAGTCGACTGGCACGCCTGAAAACTGTATTTACAGACCTGAAAACCATTTCCAAAGCTTCTCAATTCATATACTTCCAAGACATACAAAGACATAACTCCATTTCTATACTCTATACTAGTTTTATGAACATTTTAGCAACTCAAAACGAATCCAATAACTTGAAATTATAATCCTTGCAAGATTTAACAAAACTATCAAAACGTAAGCAAAACACTCTAGAGTTTGTACCAAACTTAACCTCTCTGCGTAGTTTAAACAAAGTCATTCATTCTACCACTTCAAAACACCAAAACACCTGTTCTACAAGACTTAGCCCAAAGATCTCTTCCACAGTTCCGCCGCCACTGAACATCAAAGCAAGTCCCTTCGCCTCCTTAACTTATGCTTTTTCTTTACCTTTATCTGCAATAGAAGGAAAATGCAACTAATAAGCAAATTGCTTAGTAAGTAAATCCTAACTCACAAATCCAAACGATAAGGGATAAACATGCTCTTTTCAAATAATGCTTACTTCAAAACACATGCACTTTGAAATACTTACACATGGAAACTTTCACATACTTATCATGCTCAATCATGCTTGAAAACATTTACTAGCATTAAAACATTGGCAAATCTAACATGCTCATAATTTCTTTTGAGACTTGCTACTTATGCATTTCCATACTTTAAACCACTAACTTCCTTGCTCTTGCTCTTTAACATGCTTGTAACATAACAATGTTAACATACTTAGCAAAACATATGCTTAAACTGAAATCACTTACATATACTCATATACTTCAAAATAATAGTCAACTTTCTCAGGCCTTGACAATGTACCTGGTATCAGTGTACCAATGCGCGCATCCCTAATAGGTTTCAGGGTAGCTAGCCACCGCACCCTATTAGAGCTTCTTTCTAACTTTCTGTGGGCCTCTCTTTTGCCCGGTACATGTCACTTTACAAAAGTAAAATACTTTCTTACTCATAATGCTTGTATTTATCAAGCTAACTTTCCTTTTGCATAACTTTTTGCACTACAAAACTTTACCTTTCTCACTTGAAACTTTCATCGAGCACCTTGCGTGCCCTTAACCCAAAACTCATCTTTGGGACTTTTCAAGAACTTGGCCTTTCATGATTAGATCACACATATAAAATCTACTCCAATTCAAGTTCTATGATTAAAAACATGTATTCTTGAGAAACTTAAATCACACCATAAACAATATTCTCCAAGCATGCACTTAGATTACAAAATCAAGGTTCTACAACAAGAAAACTACATGCGAAGCTACTCCTATTGCAGGTGAGTGATTTACTTACCCTTTTCTTGAAGAAAACTCACTAAGTATCTCGAAATTCCTAGCGTAGGGTTCTTTTCCTCTTCCTTTGCAAGAAAACTTCACCCTTGGCCCTAGGGAAGAAGCCCTAGGTTTTCTACTTCAAGAGGAAGAAGAAGGAGGAGAAAACTCTCCTTTTCTTCCCTGTTTTTCGCAGCCTCCCACCCAGCTCGCGCGACCTCCTCCTCCAAGCCCTAATGGGGTCTTAACTCAACTTAAGTGGAAGTTTAAATACCTCTTCATGAAACGGGCTAAATCAACTATAATATTATTTCGTTTCATCTTTTTTTGTGCTTGATACCCTAGCCCAGTTGGTTACTTGGACTTGCTTAGGGATTGGCTTCTCGTGTGGTCGCGAGATCAATCCCCACCCTACCCTTTAATTTTTTTCTTTTTATTTTAATTCTGAAAAATGCTAAAAAAATTCCGAAAAATCCCTAATAATACCAAAAAATTATTGGGTGTTACAGGTTTGGCCGGCCAAAGAGGGTCCCCACCCTCTTTGTTTGGCCGGCCACAATAAGAGGGAAGAACCAAATTGTTTGGTTCAAAATTATAAAATAAACCGCACGTGATTTGTCTTATAAAATTATGGATAAAGAAATTTGTATAAAGAAATTTGTATAAAGAAATTTATATAAAGAGATTTATTTATCATGGAAATTAAAATAAACCTTGGAATGGTTTATTTTATTTTATAAAATCAATAATGGATTGATTTACCATGATAAAGAAATTTATATAAAGAAATTTCTTTCCATAATAAAAGGGGAGGCATGGTTGTTTTATTATAAATTAAGTTATAATAAAAACTTGGCATAACGGAATAATTCATAAAAAATTTATAAGATAAATTTCTTATGAAAAATTTATTCCGTTAAGAGGAGACTTGGCGATTAAGAGGCTACTATATAAAGGTATCAAGGCAAGGCTTGGAAATTAATCTAAGAGATCAAGGATTCTTGCCTAGCCTCTCTCCCTCTCCTTCTCTCCCTCTCCCTCTTCTAGTGCCGCCAGCCCTAGAGCCCTCCCCCTTTGCCATGAGCTTCCACCACCAAGAAGAAGCCAAAGAAGAAGAAGAAGCGGGCGCGACTCCTTCCTTCCTCCCGGAATCTTGATTCCGTTCTTCGTTTGGTGGTTAGTTTTTCATCTCTCTCTTGGTATTCTTGTCGTGCCTTTGGAGAATCTAGTAGTTCTTGTCGCACGAAACTCGTGGCTTTGCGAAGTCATCGCGAAGAAAACCCGGCATGGACGCGAATAGAGGCGGAGCTTCCAAGGGACGCTACGGTTGGATCTCGTCCCTTTCTACAAGTTACGCGAGGTATTAAGTAAATTAGTTTACTTTCTGCAAAATTTTAAATTTATGATCATGTCTCCACAACATAAGGTTGCATACTAGATACGTGGTTAAAATAATTTGAGAAATTATTTATGCTAAACCTTCCGCTGTACGTAATTAAATTTTAAAATTACGAACCCGTATCCATGTCAACATGCACCCGGTCCCAACAGTGGTATCAGAGCCGGTTAGTGTTCGACATAATCATATAATTGTTTTGCGGAAAACTTTGTCATGATCTCAATTTTGAAAAAATTTTCATATATGGAAACTTTCCAATTATGATAAATTTTAGATTTAGGAATTTCAAAGTTTGGAAATCCTCATGAAATTTCGCAAACTTTTGAAATATCCTAGTTTCTGAAATTTTATGATAATTGTGAAAACTACCCATTTTGGGAAACTTTCCAATTTTGAAAATTTTCTATTTTGGAAATTTTCCAATTTTGGAAATATGTAAGTTTTCTTTGTACCAGAAACTTACAATTATTCTGAAAACCTATTATGAAATCTCGCAATTTTGGGCACTTTCTTTCAAGAAAGTCTACTCGGGGAGCCACCCAAAGAAAATATTTTGTTGTAATTAATAAATCCATAAATAAAATATGTAATCGAATCTTGAAAATTTTGAGGTGATTCTCAAATGATAATTTCCTTATTTGATTTAAGAGGTGATACTCTTACATATTGTTGTCTCCAAAATTAATTAGGAAAATGGTTTCCTATAGAGTTTTCTTAAATAAGTTTTTCATGAAAATAATATGTGGTTGAATTAAGAGAATCTGTCTCTTAATTTAATAAGATTTGATTTAGAGAAATCAAAGTCTTAATCATATATTTCCGAAATTGATTATGACAATTTAGGAAATTGATTCCCAAAACAATTCCTTGAATAAAGTATGAAATTAGAATTAGGAAATCCGGTTCCTAATTTAATTAATGAGACTTGATAAATTAAGTCACATACATACTTTATTAAGGAAATCGTTAGTACATGACATAATTATATGTCATGAATGTGCTTAGAAAGAAAAGGATGAGACCCAAAACCCCTTACAAAATATTAAGGCCAACACCTTCCATTAATATGGTTAGAACCGGAGTTTTGTTTCTCGTTTGGGTTGATGGACACATCCATGCCCGGCTTAAACCTCAACATGTTCAAACCATGAAATTAGTTTATGATTAATATAGTTAGAGTCAGAGGTCAATCCTTAGTTTTGGTTGTTGGACACATCCAAGCCTGACTAAACGGTTGAATGAGCTCCAACCATATTAAACTATTTCTTGATTAATGGGTCAGCCTTAAGCTTGGAGCATCGATTTGTTATGCCACAGCCAAGGTCGATGTAAAGAGAGGTGCAGTTGGGTGCTATGTATATTGTTGCATACTTGTTAGTGAGTTAACAACCCAATGATTTATGCAAACATTCAATTAGTTGATAGCATAAAGTGATAGTTACATATATGTGATATGTAATCGGTATAATTACCTACCTTCATAGCTAAGAATAACTTGATGGCCACAGCCATGGTTGTTCTTATCTATGGTTGGATATCAACCTATTTGGAGATGTTCCTACGATCTCCCGAATTGATAAAAAGGGTTATTCAATTCGAAAAATAAATAGAATTTAATTAATGTATGTTGATGCATTCTTTATCATTCTTCTCACATAAGCTCAATTTGTTTTTCTAGGATAATCACTCGATCATGTCTTCTCTGAATTTGTGTTCTATTTTGGACACCAATAAGCTGACTGGGCCAAACTTCATGGACTGGCTTAGAAACCTGAGGATAGTCCTCAAGGCAGAAAAGCTTGCTTATGTCCTTGAAGAACAACTTCCCAACCGTCCTCCTGAAGATGCAACTCCAGACCAGTTTCCTGAGTTGCTCAACCTGCTGAAGACTGTAGAGCCTTCTGTAAAGCAGGATCAAAAGACGATACTGTTAGTTGGTTCCTCAAAGAAAGGTTCTAAGAGGAAGGCCAAAGAACAGAATATGGGAAAGAAGAAAAAGGCCAAAAAGACTGAAAAGACACCAAAAGGCACTTCCCATCACTGTGGCAAGGAGGGTCACTGGCGAAGAAACTGCAAGGTTTATCTTGAGTCCTTGAAGAAGAAGGCATCCGATGCCCCATCCTCTTCAGGTATCTTCGTTATTGAATATCACTCTATTTCCTCAACTACCTAGGTACTTGATACTGGGTGTAGCTCACATATATGTAATGACATACAGGGGCTGTCAAGACAATCCTTAAGTACTTAAGAAGAACTAAGGATGTGTTCCTAATATATGGAGAAGGAGATATGGTAATACGTGGGTATACAGATGCCAGTTTCCAGACAGATAAGGATGCCTCCAAATCTCAGTCTGGATACGTATTTACTTTGAATGGAGGCGCAATAAGTTGGAAGAGTTCCAAGCAAGACACTGTAGCAGATTCTACCACGGAAGCGGAATATATTGCGTCTTCGGAAGCAGCAAAAGAAGCAGTCTGGATCAAGAAGTTTGTCTCGAAACTTGGTGTGGTTCCAACCATTGATGAAGCAATACCGGTTTACTGCGACAACAATGGAGCTATTGCACAAGCAAAGGAACCAAGGTCTCATCAACGATCCAAACACGTGCTTCGCCGCTATCATCTGATCAGAGAGATTATAAGTAGGAATGATATACAAATTGAGAAAATTCCCACTGAAAGGAATTTAGCGGATCCTTTAACTAAGGCCTTGCCTCAAAGCAAGTTTGAGGGTCATGTTAGAGCCTGTGGTATTGGATACCGTAGCGATTGGCATTAGGCCAAGTGGGAGTTTGTTAGTAATATGAGAGAAGTGTCCTAAGGCAATCGTCTTATGATTGTAATCATTTACTTTAATAAATGAATATTCACTATTTGAGTATACATATTCGTGTATTTGATTGAGATCTTAAACTCATTTACTGAATGTCCGCAATACAATTCACAGCATGAGAGAATTTATGATGAATTCACAACTAGTGATTATCTTTACATGTGCAATTGTGAAGTATTGAAATTGTCCCTAGTCGATAAATTGATAAATACGGACACTATCAATTCTGTTGAGACTAGCATGGGTTATTCTCTAATCAGCTGATTCTCACTGACTGGTGACATTGGGATGTCCGGAGATAAACATGAATGCTAGTTAAGGGAACTAGTTCATTGGAGTGACTAGCTGTAAGACTTCATATGGTAATCTACATATAGATATGTCAATGAAGTTCTTACTGCAGCTTAAGTGCGATGTTCCTTTGACTTGCAGTGTTCAAGTCATCTTGGTCATGAAGACTTATACTTTGACATCTTAAGCAAGCATCTCCAAGGAGGTGTGGACCCAGGATGGTTGGGTATAAGCCGAAGTGCCCGAAGATGTTTGAACAACCTACAAAGGATTCACCACTCCTTGCGAGGGGATGTATACCCAAGGCCTATCATCGGATTGTTACTCGAAGCCTCTGGCCAGAGCATGACATGTTCAGAGTATGAATCTCTTAAATACATGAGAGTAATTAGAATCCGTAGGACGAGAGAACGTTAGTTGGGCTAGGTGTGACGTAGTCAGCCTAGTGGGGACTGACACACATAGACTATGTCCTGAACCAAGTGTGTATAAGATGGTGAAGGGAATGAGCCACGATTCATTAAAGCTGCTGAAGGGTTTCAGAATAGTTTCTGAGGTCAACCGTTGATCTTTCGATTAATTGGGGATCATGATGTACTACTAGGTGTCACTCATGATCGTTCTATAATTGGTTAATTATAGACGGCCAACATAAATCGAAAGTCTATTTAGTCACACGTACTACGAGTAGTCTGAGGGATTTAAAACGAGTTGAAAATTGGATTTTCCGATCAAGAGAGATAAGTCGAATCTGAATTTTTCAGAGACGCATCGGAAGCATAAAATGGCTAAGTCTTTTGAAGACTTATTGAACGAATTAAATGAGTTTAATTCATGAGATCGTGGCTTGGGTTTGGCCGGCCAAAGAGGGTCCCCACCCTCTTTGTTTGGCCGGCCACAATAAGAGGGAAGAACCAAATTGTTTGTTTCAAAATTATAAAATAAACCGCACGTGGTTTGTCTTATAAAATTATGGATAAAGAAATTTGTATAAAGAAATTTGTATAAAGAAATTTATATAAAGAGATTTATTTATCATGGAAATTAAAATAAACCTTGGAATGGTTTATTTTATTTTATAAAATCAATAATGGATTGATTTACCATGATAAAGAAATTTATATAAAGAAATTTATATAAAGAAATTTCTTTCCATAATAAAAGGGGAGACATGGTTGTTTTTATTATAAATTAAGTTATAATAAAAACTTGGCATAACGGAATAATTCATAGAAAAATTTATAAGATAAATTTCTTATGAAAAATTTATTCTGTTAAGAGGAGACTTGGCGATTAAGAGACTACTATATAAAGGTACCAAGGCAAGCCTTGGAAATTAATCTAAGAGATCAAGGATTCTTGCCTAGCCTCTCTCCCTCTCCTTCTCTCCCTCTCCCTCTTCTAGTGCCGCCGGCCCTAGAGCCCTCCCCCTTTGCCGTGAGCTTCCACCACCAAGAAGAAGCCAAAGAAGAAGAAGAAGCGGGCGCGACTCCTTCCTTCCTCCTGGAATCTTGATTCCGTTCTTCGTTTGGTGGTTAGTTTTTCATCTCTCTCTTGGTATTCTTGTCGTGCCTTTGGAGAATCTAGTAGTTCTTGTCGGCACGAAACTCGTGGCTTTGCGAAGTCATCCCGAAGAAAACCCGACGTGGACGCGATTAGAGGCGGAGCTTCCAAGGGATGCTACGGTTGGATCTCGTCCCTTCCTACGAGTTACGCGAGGTATTAAGTAAATTAGTTTACTTTCTGCAATATTTTAAATGTATGATCATGTCTCCACAACATAAGGTTGCATGCTAGATACGTGGTTAAAATAATTTGAGAAATTATTTATGCTAAACCTTCCGCTGCACGTAATTAAATTTTAAAATTACGAACCCGTATCCATGTCAACATGCACCCGGTCCCAACAGAACCTTCTCAGTCTGAGATCTAGAGTCAGCTCCCTCTTTAAGGAGTTTTACTTCCTGTCGGAGGAACTCGACTCGAATTTTGGCTTTCGCCAAGTTACTAGATAGATAAGCAATTAATTCTGCTAATTCAACTTTAGAGTAACCACTTACAGTGATTTTGCCGTCTTCCGAAATTGTGAGCTTTTCGTATTCCGGTTCCGATTCTGATCCGGTGTCGATCTCTTCCGATGCAGACAGCAGACAAGGGGAGCAGGTTCGATTGTGGGGCCTCTTCTTCTTCTTCGGAGGAAGACTCGTCTCACGTTGCTTGAAGGGCCTTCTTCCTTCTTGTCTTCTTGGCTTCTTTCAAATTGGGGCACTCTGATTTGTAGTGTCCCTTCTTGTTGCACTCGTAGCAGGTTACCTTGGATTTGGTCTTAGATGGTTCGGTTAGATCTTCCTTCTTTCGGCTGGCTTTTCTTCTATTGGTCTGATACTTCAGCTCCTTGTAGTAGTCCCGGGCTAGCTGAACCAGCTTGGGTCAATCCCCTTCGTTGTCTTCTGAGTCTGAGTCTGAGTCTGAGTCAGACTCGGGTGCAGGTTGAGGCTTCTTCTTGGCCACCTTTCTTGTTTTTCCTGCAACAAAAGCAATGTCATTCTCGGCTAAGGTGCAGTTAGTCTGCTCATGTAATTCAAGTTCAGAAAATAACTCGTCTAATTTAATTTTGGAAAGATCCCTTGAAACTTTGTAAGCATCTACCATAGATGCCCACAAAGTATTTCTCGGGAAGGCGTTTAGGGTGTACCTGATAAGGTCACGGTTTTCTACCTTGTGACCGATTGTATGTAGAGCGTTCATCAGCTCCTGGATTCTGGCGTGGAGCTGGGCTGCCGACTCACCTTCGTTCATTTTGATAGTGTACAATTTGTTCAGTAGAAGGTCCCTCTTGTTGATTCGGGTGTCGGAGGTTCCTTCGTGCAATTCGATCAACTTACTCCAGAGTTCCTTTGTACTGTTGAAGGGTCCCACCCGGTTCAGCTCTTCTTTGGTTAGTCCGCATTGGAGTGTCTGGGTCGCTTTTGCGTCCGCCTTGATTTTCTTTTTCAGCGAGGCATCCCATTCTGTGTAAGGCTGTGCCACTCCTTCAGCATTCTTCGGGATTTCCAAACCAGATTAGATTATGATTCACATGTCCACCTGAGTTTTCAGGTGGACCTCCATCCGACTCTTCCTGTAGGAGAAGTCTTCTCCACTGATGAGTGTGGTCTGGCTGTGCTGAAACCTTCTTGCATGGCCATTAGGATTTCTGAAATGACAAAAATAAAAAAAATCTTGTCCCAAGACTTGGTCTTGGATTAGTAGTGCGGGAATAAGATAATTAAAAAGAAACAATCGAGTGGTGTTGCACCAATCTCGATAACCAGAAAAATTCGAAAAAAATGAAATTGAAATTTTGTAAAATCCGAAAAAATTCTCAAATTGGTGGTTGCACCAAATTTGAGCCACCCGCTGGGGGGGGTGAATATCGTTAAAATCTTTTTCGGATTAAGGAAAGAGAAAACACGCAGCGGAAATAAAACAATCGCACCGGAACACAAGATTTTTACTTGGTTCAGAGTCGCGGTCGGCTCCTACTCCAAGGCCCACAGTCCTTGATCGTTTACTTTGGGCAATACTATAATAGCGCAAAGCAGTTTTACAAATTGAGTACAAAATTATTTCTGTAAATGAAAAGAATTACACTTTTCGTTACCGACGCCCGATGTGGATCGTACTTCCGAGCAGAGGGTCGTCGTTGGCGTTGGAATCTCGATGTCGGAGTTTGCCAGAGTAGAGCGCTTGAACGAAAAGCATTGGAGCGTTAGAAGGTTGTGTTGTTGAAGCCTTGGGGTCGAGCCCCTGTTATAGTACTCCATCGGGCGCCTGATGGGTTGGGGGCGCCTGACACGTGCCCTTCAATCCGGTAACCCTTATCCGCGGGCTCGGTCAGCGCTTATCCTCCCCTCTTGGGCGCCTGAGCTGATGGGCGGCGCCTGTGAGCTCACGGGCGCCTGATCCGCCTTGGTTCAGTGGCTTCGCAGCTGGTTTTTGGTTTTTGCCATCACCCTTAGGCGCCGGTATCCTTACGGGCGCCTGAGCCCATTCGGGCGCCTAGGCCCAGTGAAGAACCTTCACTTGCAGACGGTCAGTCCTTCGACCCTGCAAATAAGGTTAGTCCCAAAAACATGATAAGTAGTAATTACAGCCGTAGCTGTCTTGGTTCTAACTTCGGGTCTCCCAAATGGAACCCTAGGTCGAATCGATGCCTACTGTTCCTTCGATGGGGAACGCGTCCTCACCTACTCCTTTCAGGAGAGTTTACCTTTTGCCAACCGACTCCTCCGGCTGGACTTTTGCCCGATCCACCTGACCAGGTCTTCGTGCCCAACTTCCGGTCAGGTCTTCGGTGCCCAGCCCCTTGCCAGGACTTCGTGCCCAGTCCTCGACCAGGACTTCTTTGCCCGACTTCTGGTCAGGTCTTCTTGCCCAGTCCTTGACCAGGACATCTTTGCCCAGCCCTTTGCCAGGACTTCTTGCCTAGTGTGTTAGTGATATGAGAGAAGTGTCCTAAGGCAATCGCCTTATAATTGTAAACATTTATTTTAATAAATAATAATTCACTATTTGAGTATACATGTTTGTGTATTTGATTGGGATCTTAAACTCATCTACTGAATGTCCGCAATACAACTCACAGCATAAGAGAATTTGTGATGGGATCACAACTAGTGATTATCTCTAAATGTGCAAATGTGAAGTATTGAAAACATCCCTAGTCGATGAATTGATAAAAACGGACACTATCAATTCTGTTGAGACTAGCATGGGTTATTCTCTAATCAGCTGATTCTCACTGGCTGGTGACATTGGGATGTCCGGAGATAAACATGGATGCTAGTTAAGGGAACTAGTTCATTGGAGTGACTAGCTATAAAACTTCATATGGTAATCTATATAGATATGTCACTGAAGTTATTACTGCAGCTTAAGTGTGATGTGTTGATGCAGTCTGGCCCAGTTGTTGTTTTGGTGTTTGACAATGATTTAAGTTTGGTTGAATGAATGTGGATTAAGTCCTGGTCGGGGACTGGGCATGAAATCCCGGTGAGTGAAGCCGGGTCCTGATGAGTGAAGCCAGGTAATGGAAATCCCGGTGAGTGAAGCCGGGTCCTGGTGAGTGAAGCCGGGTCCTGGTGAGTGAAGCCAGGTGATTGGAAATCCCTTGAGTGAAGACGGGTCCTGGTGAGTGAAGCCAGTTGATTGGAAATCCCGGTGAGTGAAGCCGAGTCTTGGTGAGTGAAGCCAGGTGTTGGAAATCCCGGTGAATGAAGCCGGGTCCTGGTGAGTGAAGCCAGGTTAGAAGAAATCCTGGTGAGTGAAGCCAGGTCCTAGCTTAGAGGGCTAGGTGTGGAAAAGTCCTAACTTGGAAGGTTGGGTGAAAAGTCCTAGATTGGAGGGCTAGGTGAAAAGTCCTAACTTGGAGGGTTAGGTGAAAAGTCCCAACTGGAGGGTTAGGTGAAAAAACCCTGGTGAGTGAAGCCAGGTCCTAGTGAGTGAAGCTAGGTTGGATGAAATCCTGACTTGGAGGGTCAGGTCCCTAGCTTGGAGGGCTAGGGCGGATGAAATCCTAGCTTGGAGGGCTAGGTTGAGTCCCTGGATCGGTCTGGTGACCGATCAGGGAGTTTAGCACGCTGCTCCTTCGTGGATCTGTCTGGTGACCGATCCAGCGATGTTTGATCGGTCTGGTGACCGATCAGGGAGTGTGTGTTTCACTCACTGCACAGCTCCTGATCGGTCTGGTGACCGATCAGGGAGCGAACAGTGAGTTGAGTTCCCTTGCTAATCAGGTCCAGAACGGTCCGGTGACCGATCAGAGACTTATGATTTGATTAAAGAATCACTGTTCACTCAAGCCTGATTGGTCTGGTGACCGATCAGGCTGGAGCCTGATTGGTCTGGTGACCGATCAGGCTGGAGCCTGATTGGTCTGGTGACCGATCAGGCAGGAGCCTGATTGGTCTGGGGACCAATCAGGAGTGTGCAGAAGCTGCTGGATCGGTCTGGTGACCGATCAGGCTCCTCCCTGATCAGTCTGGGGACCGATCAGGAGCAGAACTTTAATTCAAATATGCTGTCAGAAGTCTGTTTTCACTGTCGATTCTCTGCTACTTGCTGATTTCTCTTTGATATGCATTGCTAAGCCTCTGTTAGAGTGTGCAGGTGATAGCAGGTGATTCAAACATTCAAGGAGGGTCAATGAGAGGCTTTCCTTGGAGCAGGTTTGGATCTATTGTGTTTTCAGGTCTCAACGGCGTCTGGCGCAACTGGCAACTGACGAAGGCGCGGCTGGCAACTGACGGAGGCTTAGCTGGAGGAGTGTCCAGTGGACTGAGTGCTTAGAGAGGTCAGTGGGTCAAAGTGTGAGTCAGTGGTGCTGATGGAGCTGGCGACGTTGAGCAGGAGCTTAAGAGACGAAGCAGGAAGCAGAGGAGACAAGGCGACACAGACAGAAAACTTGGGAAGTTGTTGCTGGGCTGTGGTCGTGCTCTCTGTTGCTTTGTTCTTGAGCGATCTTGTTGCATTCCTGTGAGAGCTTTGTGAGCTTCCCTTCTCGAGTGTCTCGTGTGCTTAATCTTGTATTCATCTACTGAGACAGCTTGTGGAGAGGTTACTCCACCGAGAAGGAGGCGCTTGATATCCGGAGTTCACCGGGGCTTGATCTGCCGACGATCAAGGGATCGCCCACCTTACGGGCACGCCAAGGAGTAGGGGCAAGTTATCCCCGAACCTTGTACATCTCCATCTTAGCGTTTGTTTGGTTTGCGTTTCTTTCTCTGCTTAGTTTTTGTTCTGCATTTGCTTCCGCTGTCTAACCTTGAAGTGCAGAAGTTTGGAAAGAAAGCAAGAAATTGTGTCTAGCTAGATTCACCCCCCCCCTCTCTAGCCATCTCGTTCCCAACAAGTGGTATCAGAGCTTGGGGCTCTACTTCAACGGCTTAACATCCAAGAGCTTACAACAAGATGGCTATGGGAAGAGAAGGCTACAGCACAAACTGTAACGCCCGCCCTTATATCTACTCTCGGGGCGGGGTTACATACATTCAATCATATAGTAATATTTTTTTTTCCTATCTTCTAGCATGACATTAAAACAATAAAGCAAGGGCTAAGGACTAAGCATGCTTGTTTAACTATCAAAGTCATTCTACAACATGATAAATTCACCAGTAATGTAACTCATAACATAATCAAATATAAAAGACTTCTAAAGGTAAACATCGTCATGCCAGGTCAATCTTAATCACCAACACTTATTGTCAGGGAACATAAACATAGACACATTAAGTAGATATAGGATCATTCTTTCCCGAGCCACCACCCCACACATCTTCAGCCTCCTGCCTCTTCCTTCCATTTAAGTGTTATCTGCAGCATAAGACAACACATAAACTAGTAAGCATAAATGCTTAGTAAGGATCCTGTCCTACTCGCAAAATCCGTACGAAAGAACATAACATGTACACATAATGAGTTCATCAAAGCATGTTAAACATCCAAGTTTCTAACATGCAGTATCAAGTACCTCAAACATACTCTTCACATATTACAAATATTTTCAATGAATGTTTTCAAAACATTTCCATAAAGGTATTACTTAAAAATACATCCATATCATATTGGGCCCTGTTGTGTACCAACTATCGCGCGGAACTATTGCGCGTTCCCTAATGAATTGGGGTAGCGAGCCACCAATTCATTAGAGCAGGACCCTTCCGTCCTACCGGAGCCACGTTAACATGCACCCCGGATTTGTTTAACGACCCCCTTCCGAGTCGGGTACACAACTTCAAAAGTAAAATACTTATCATGCTGTTACATATATGCTAAGGAATACTCCATATTCACTCTTATGGGACACACCACTCTTCAAGGGTGCTCATGATCCCGTAGGGACACACCACACAACATAAGGGGTGCTCTTGATCCCATACTTATTTGAGTATCCATTTAAGCATTTTAACATATCACATGCAATTTCATAAATGTACCCCATGGGCTATAAGGCATGCTCATACATACATCATATTTCATACATGTTCATATATTCATCATATTTCATACATGTTCATACATGCATCATATGTCATACATGTTCATATATTCATCATATTTCATACATGTTCATACATGCATCATATGTCATACATGTTCTTATATACATCACATTTCATATATGTTCATCATATTTCATCAAGCATCATATTTCAACCACTTACCCTACCTTAGACCCGACAAGCTTTGGTCACATAGGTCATACTCATATCGTAGAAAGTGGTAGCATGCTATCAATTAAGATTTCAATCAGACATCTCATTTAAACACCTCATACATAAACATATCAAAGCATGCTAACAAATAAGGTTTCCTTATCAACCATTCCATTTAACACCACATACATATACATATGATCATCCCCAACCATAAACATATATCATAGGGTAGTTTGACCTTTACAAACCCTAGTCCTAGTGGGTTGGCCGAAACATCAAGAGTAGGGAAATATTAGGACTTTTGCATTAATCATTCACACATACATTTATTCAAACACCTTGTATACTTATCTTAAACATGGATATATTGTAGGATAATTCAACCCTCACTAACCCCTTTTTCTAAGCCTTGGCCGAAACCCATCCAAGTTCAAAACCCTAGGTTTTGCTATCACAAAAATGTAGGGACACAACATATAGGTATACTCTAATTTCCAAGGGGCTTCACATGCATCAAGGGGTAACCAAGGTCCCTTCTTGGGTGTTGGCCGAAACCTACACAAGGGTGTAACCCTAGGTTTTGTTCACAACATTTGCATAAACCACACATATACATATATCCTAAGTTCCAAGGGTCTAATTATGTAACAAAAGAGAACAAGGCCTTCCCCTAAGGGGGTGGCCGAATCTTACAAGAACCAAAACCCTAGTTCTTCTTCCCTTTTGTTCAACTATCATGAAGGAAATCAATATACACATATTCCCTAAGTATCAAGGGTCTAATCATGTAACAAAAGAAAACAAGGCCTTCCCCTAAGGGGGGTGGCCGAAACATACAAGAACAAAAACCCTAGGTTTTTGTTTACAACATGTTAAAGGATACCACATTCAAGAACTATTACACTGCAGGCGAGGGGATACTTACATCCTTTCGCTTGATTTCCTCCTTCTCTAAACTCTTAAGATGCCCTTGGTTGAAGGAAAGTGAGTGTTCTCCTTCCTAGTACTTCTATAGAACCCTTGGCCCTAGTAGAGAGAGCAAGGTCCTTGGGTGAGATCTCCTTCTTTCCAAACCCCTAGGGTTGAAACCCTAGGTTTTACTTTTCGAAAAATGGAGAATGGGAGGGCTTGGTTTCGGTGGGGAAGTGAAGAGGAAGAAGAAGAGGAAGTTATTCCAACTTCCCTTTCCCTTATTTATACTTTTCTCATGAAGAGACATGTCTCTTCACTTTCCTCCCTTCAACAAGCATGTTTCTCCTTCTCTAACAAGAAACATGGCTTGGTGCATTGGTTATGACATGGTGAGTGCAACTAGGAGGTTCAAGGTTCAATCCTTGCTTCCTCCTTTTTATCACATTTTGCACTAATTCACATCTAAGCCCATTCAAGCCAAGCCCATCATGAAATTTCATAATATTATTAATATTTCATAAAATCATAATATTTCATAATATTTCTTGATAATATTTCATGAATTCTATAATATTTCATTTTCATGAATTCATAATATTTCATGATACTATTTCATGAATTCCATAATATTTCATATTCATGAATTCATAATATTTCATAATATTTCATGATAATATTTCATGAATTCTATAATATTTCATATTTATGAATTCATATATTTCATAATATTCTATGATAATATATCATGAATTTCATAATATTTCATATTTATGAATTCATAATATTTCATGATAATATTTCATATGGGAAATTTTGGGGCGTTACACAAACCGACCTCCATTCTTTGACGGCACAGATTTTCCATATTGGAGGTCAAGGATGGAGTTCTATCTCAAGACCAACATCAGTGTGTGGTTTGCCGTGAAGGAGGGTTTCATCCTTCCAAGAGATGGTGAAGGAAAAGAGCTAGACTTCTCCATGTGGTCAGCTGAGCAAATCAAAAGGGGAGAAGCGGATGCTAAGGTTGTGGTCACGTTGCAATGTGGGATGACCAAGGACCAACTTATCAAACTTGGTCCCTTTACAAGTGCAAAGGACCTATGGAACAAAATCTTTGAGCTCCATGAGGGAACTCAAGACACCCGGAGAGCCAAGAAGGATTTGCTTCACAGCCAACTCCAAAACCTCACCATGGGAGAAAATGAAAAGGTAAGTGAACTCCATGGACGGGTTAAAGAAGTGTTGAATGGTCTTCACTCCATTAATGAGAAGGTAGAGAACCGAGATCTAATAAGGTATGTTCTCAAAGCTTTTCCTAGGAATGCCTTGTGGTCATCCATGGTGGATGCTTACAAGGTGTCCAAAGATTTATCTTTTGTTAAGTTAGAAGATCTATTTTGTGAAATGGAACTACATGAGATCTCTAACAAAATTTCAAAAGAGAAAGGTATTGCTTTAGTGGCAGGTGACAACAAGAAGAAGAAGGGGAAGAAGAAGGAGAAAGAAGCCTCTTCATCTTCATCCTCATCCGAGTCCGAGTTCGAGGAGGAGGGCAGCTGGTCTTCTTCCTCCGAGATGGCCAACTTTGTTAGAAGAATGATGAGGAAGAGCCGGCGCCTCAAGGGTAAAGGTAACCCGAGTGAAGTTAAATTTGATAAGTCTAATATTACATGTTATGAGTGTAGCAAGAAAGGACATTACAAGGATGAATGTCCAAAGTTAAAGAACAAGAAGGATAAATCAAAGAAGAAAAGGAAGGCCTTGAGGGCCACATGGGATGACTCCTCTTCTAGTTCATCCGAAGAAGAGGAGGAGAAGTACACTCATCACCTTGCCCTCATGGAACTAGAGGACTCGAGAGAAGAAAGTGATAACGAGTCAAGCTCCTCAACCGCGCCTTTATCATCTTCGGATGATGAAGAGGTAATCTCTCGGAATTAGATAAGTGTTATCGGACAATAGCATGTTTAGCTAAATTGTTAAAGAAATCAAAGAACAAAGTTAAATCTTTAAAATTAGAAATAGAAGAATTAAAATCCTCTAAGGATGAGGATATTAATGACTTGCATGTTCAAAATCTTGAGGATGAAAATAAGGGTTTGAAGGGTGAAATTGAAAATCTCAAGAATATTCTTGGGAAATTTTCAACAAGTTCAAAAACCCTAGATATGATCTTGAACTCACAAAAAGCGGTTTACCACAAGGTTGGCTTAGGTTACCAACCAAAAGAATCAAGTTTCATGTCATTAATGTCAAGAACCCAATTTAGATCATCAAATGATTCTAGGGTTCAAAAGGTGAGGAAGAGAATGACTAAGGCATGGGTGCCAAAGTCTTTCATTGTAGATGCATTAGGTCCCAAAATTTGGGTACCTAAAACCTCCATATTTAGAATTGTATAGCTTTGATTGAGGGAGAGCATCTATCAACATAGGTTGTTGATAAGTGGTGCCCCAAACCCAAGGCTAAGGTTACACTAGTTTCAAAATAAGTTAATAAGCCTTGGAAATTGTTTTTATATATTGCATGAAGGGTTTAGATTCACACATAGTTTGCTCTTGCCATGAATTGCTTAAAAGAATTGGTTTTATTGTTGCAATTTGTGTTTTCATGCAAATTATGGTTTATGAAATGTCTTATCTCAAGCCCAAAGTATGCCATGAGTATCTTGTATGTGTTATAACACATGAATGCATGTTTAAGAACAAGATGAACATATAGTTTGGGCTGATCATTATAAAAATCTCACAAGGCATCACCATGAGTTTTAAAATTCACTGTTTAACCTTCTATGACCTAGTGATTCCCTTGTATCAAACTAAGGTTTCTTGATATGATCATGCTTTGATACAAACATATTGTGATACTCAATTTCATGCTTAGAGAACACCATCATGTTTTGACTCAAATAGTGTTGTAGAACATGGATGCATGCTAAATAACAAGTATGGACACATTGAAAATCTCACAATACATCATTAGACAAGAACATGAACTTAAGGTCTAGGTTCAGTGTTTTCTTGAAATGAATCAAAAGAATTGGCATGTATTCAAGGTCTTCACACTTAGTGTTGCTTATGATGGTAAATGAACTTGAAAAAAAAAAATTGGGAATTTGATCATGCCTTGATACTGGTATTATATAGGCATGTTTTGAAATTTAATCATATGTTAATCACTTTCAAACTTATCATGTTTTCTGGAATCATGCTTTGAACTTTGTATTTACAAGTTTTACTCTCAAGATATATTGGAATGTTGCATGATTTGATAATATACATGATAGTTATAGAGATGCAAATCATGTTGTTTCCTTTGGGTAGAGAAACATGAATGTTGTTTAATGGAACTCTGTTAGGAGTTAAATTTGAATCTAATTGGGGTTTAGGAGTGGTTAAGGGGTGAAACAAATCCATTTCTGAAATATAACAGTTTCAGAAACCATTCTGTATCATCCCTGATCGGTCCACCGACCGATCAGGGGTGCTTCTGATCGGTCTGGTGACCGATCAGACCAACTCTGACCAAGGAACTCCCAGATCGTTCCAAATTGATCCAAAACCTCCTCAAACCAACTCCTTTTCATCAAATTGTATCATGTAATGATCATACCACCAACAAAACTGATACACACAAATCCGATACAAACCAAGTCCAATTGAAACATATTTGATCACCCATTGGTACAAACCTGGTACTAAGGGAGCACAAATTTGTTCAAGTGATACAAACCTGGTACTTAATAGTGATTTGATACAAACCTATGTTGGATTGTTCAAATTCATAAGAAAGGGTTTGTTGAGTCATGACTCTTGTTCTTAATGTCGTGTTTCAGAAATTTTTCTGAAATATCGAATATCAATAGAGTCTACTCCCCGGTTATGGAATGTCAATTGTTAATGCAGTCTGATCAGGAACGTATCGGAGTTTCAGGAATTTTTCTGAAATCTGATCGCTCCCCAGACTAATCAGATATCCTTCTGTATCACGTAATCAACAGACCTGGTTGGTCACGGAGATCAATCAGGATTATGTTTCAGATACAGTTGCATCCCTTACACGTCCTATGAAGCATATACGTATTTGACCATGATATACTTCTGTATATGCTTTCACATGAAACTCCAAATGTTAATGCAGTCTGATCTTGAATGAATCAGAATTACAGAAATTTTTCTGAAAACTGATTGTTCATAGATACATCAGAAATTTTTCTGTATCAATCATAAGTCTGATGAAGCTGCATTATTACTTGTCATATGAAACATATACATGTTTGACCATGATATATTTCTGTATATGTTTACATGTGCAATTCACACTCATTTCCATATGATGCATATACATTGTTGCCATGATACATTTATGGTATATGCCTCTCATATGCAATTCCAAAATCATCCTTTGACTTACTTGTCATATGAAACATATACATGTTTGACCATAATATTATTCTGTATATGTTTTCATGTGTGAATCAAAAAATTATCCTTTGATTATTCTGGGTTTGGGGAGAGACCCATGTTTGGGGGGAGGTATGTTCAAACTTAATAACCATACCCTTTTCGATGTTTGACAAAGGGGGAGAAAATGGCTGATTAAGTTTATGGTTATTATAAGGGGAGGATCATTATTCCCTTATGAGAATTGAACGGACATCAATTGATTGATACCTAAACTTAAATAGGGTTGTCAAACAACAAAAAGGGGGAGATTGTTGATGCAGTCTGGCCCAGTTGTTGTTTTGGTGTTTGACAATGATTTAAGTTTGGTTGAATGAATGTGGATTAAGTCCTGGTCGGGGACTGGGCATGAAATCCCGGTGAGTGAAGCCGGGTCCTGGTGAGTGAAGCCAGGTAATGGAAATCCCGGTGAGTGAAGCCGGGTCCTGGTGAGTGAAGCCAGGTGATTGGAAATCCCGGTGAGTGAAGCCGAGTCCTGGTGAGTGAAGCCAGGTTGATTGGAAATCCCGGTGAGTGAAGCCGGGTCTTGGTGAGTAAAGCCAGGTGTTGGAAATCCCGGTGAGTAAAGCCGGGTCCTGGTGAGTGAAGCCAGGTTAGAAGAAATCCTGGTGAGTGAAGCCAGGTCCTAGCTTGGAGGGCTAGGTGTGGAAAAGTCCTAACTTGGAAGGTTGGGTGAAAAGTCCTAGCTTGGAGGGCTAGGTGCAAAGTCCTAACTTGGAGGGTTAGGTGAAAAGACCCAACTGGAGGGTTAGGTGAAAAAACCCTGGTAAGTGAAGCCAGGTCCTAGTGAGTGAAGCTAGGTTGGATGAAATCCTAACTTGGAGGGTCAGGTCCCTAGCTTGGAGGGCTAGGGCGGATGAAATCCTAGCTTGGAGGGCTAGGTTGAGTCCCTGGATCGGTCTGGTGACCGATAAGGGAGTTTGGTACGCTGCTCCTTCGTGGATCGGTCTGGTGACCGATCCAGCGATGTTTGATCGGTCTGGTGACCGATCAGGGAGTGTGTGTTTCACTCACTGCACAGCTCCTGATCGGTCTGGTGACCGATCAGGGAGCGAACAGTGAGTTGAGTTCCCTTGCTAATCAGGTCCAGAACGGTCCGGTGACCGATCAGAGACTTATGATTTGATTAAAGAATCACTGTTCACTCAAGCTTGATTGGTCTGGTGACCGATCAGGCTGGAGCCTGATTGGTCTGGTGACCGATCAGGCAGGAGCCTGATTGGTCTGGGGACCAATCAGGAGTGTGCAGAAGCTGCTGGATCGGTCTGGTGACCGATCAGGCTCCTCCCTGATCGGTTTGGGGACCGATCAGGAGCAGAACTTTAATTCAAATATGCTGTCAGAAGTCTGTTTTCACTGCCGATTCTCTGCTACTTGCTGATTTCTCTTTGATATGCATTGCTAAGCCTCTGTTGGAGTGTGCAGGTGATAGCAGGTGATTCAAACATTCAAGGAGGGTCAATGAGAGGCTTTCCTTGGAGCAGGTTTGGATCTATTGTGTTTTCAGGTCTCAACGGCGTCTGGCGCAACTGGCAACTGACGAAGGCGCGGCTGGCAACTGACGGAGGCTTAGCTGGAGGAGTGTCCAGTGGACTGAGTGCTCAGAGAGGTCAGTGGGTCAGAGTGTGAGTCAGTGGTGCTGATGGAGCTGGCGACGTTGAGCAGGAGCTTAAGAGACGAAGCGGGAAGCAGAGGAGACGAGGCGACACAGACAGAAAACTTGGGAAGTTGTTGCTGGGCTATGGTCGTGCTCTCTGTTGCTTTGTTCTTGAGCGATCTTGTTGCATTCCTGTGAGAGCTTTGTGAGCTTCCCTTCTCGAGTGTCTCGTGTGCTTAATCTTGTATTCATCTACTGAGACAGCTTGTGGAGAGGTTACTCCACCGAGAAGGAGGCGCTTGATATCCGGAGTTCACCGGGGCTTGATCTGCCGACGATCAAGGGATCGCCCACCTTACGGGCACGCCAAGGAGTAGGGGCAAGTTATCCCCGAACCTTGTACATCTCCATCTTAGCGTTTGTTTGGTTTGCGTTTCTTTCTCTGCTTAGTTTTTGTTCTGCATTTGCTTCCGCTGTCTAACCTTGAAGTGCAGAAGTTTGGAAAGAAAGTAAGAAATTGTGTCTAGCTAGATTCACCCCCCCCCCTCTCTAGCCATCTCGTTCCCAACATGATGTTCCTTTGACTTGCGGTGTTCAAGTCATCTTGGTCATGGAGACTTATACTTTAACATCTTAAGCACTCCAAGGAGGTGTGGACCCAGGATGATTGGGTATAAGCCGAAGTGCCCGAAGATGTTTGAACAGCCTACAAAGGATTCACCACTCCTTGCGAGGAGATGTATACCCAGGCCTATCGTCGAATTGTTACTCAAAACCTCTGGCCAGAGCATATCATGTTTAGAGTGCGAGTCTCTTAATACATGAGAGTAATTAGAAATCCAAAGGACGAGAAAGACATTACATGGGCTAGGTGTGACGTAGTCAGCCTAGTGGGGACTGACACACATAGACCGTGTCCTGAACCAAGTGGGTATAAGATGGTGAAGGGAATGAGGCACGATTCATTAGAACTGCTGAAGGGTTTCGGAATTACTTCTGAGGTCAAACCGTTGATCTTTCGATTAATTGGGGGTCATGATGTACTACTAGGTGCCACTCATGATCGTTCTATAATTGGTTAATTATAGACGGCCAACATAAATCGAAAGCCTATTTAGTCACACGCACTACGAGTAAACCGAGGGATTTAAAACGAGTTGAAAATTGGATTTTCCAATCAAGAGAAATAAGTCGAATCTGAGTTAATCAGAGGCGCAACGGAAACTTAAATGGCTAAGTCTTTTGAAGGCTTATTGGGCGAATTAAATGAGTTTAATTCACGATCGGTTCGGCTCGGTTTGGCCGGCCAAAGAGGGTGTTAACCCCCTTTGGTTTGGCCGGCCACAACAAGGGGAAGAAACCAATTTATTTGGTTTAATTAATAAAATAAATCTAGCGCGATTTGTTTTATAAATTATGGATAAATAAATTTGTATAAAGAAATTTATATAAATAAATTTATAGAAATTTATTCTTTTTATGGAAATTAAAATGATCCATGGAATGGTTTATTTTAATTTTATAAAATCAATTATGAATTGATTTTTTCATAATAAGAAAGTTTATAAATTTCTTATAAAATTTATTCCATAATTAAAGGAGAGAAGTATTTGTTTTATTATAAAGTTAGTTATAATAAAACTAGGCATAACGGAATTATTCATAAGAAAGATTATAAGATAAATTTCTTATGAAAATTAATTCCGTTAAGAGAGAGACTTGGCAAGGGAGAAGCAACTATATAAGGAACCAAAGGCAAGCCTTGAAATCCAATCAATAGAGTAATCAAGAGATTAATTCTCTCCCTCTCTCTCTCTTATTCTCTTCTCCTTCTCCTTCCCTCCTAGGGCTGGCGCCCCTTGCCACTCTTAGGGCCGGCGCCCCTTGTCCAACCTAGGGCCGGCGCAACCTCACCCTTCCAAGGGTTGGCGTGAGCAAGGATCACCAAGAAGGAGCCAAACAAGAAGAAGAAGAAGCGGATAGCAACTCCTCTCTTCCCGGAATTTAGATTCTGTTTCTTGTTGGTTAGTTTCCATTCTTCTCTCTTGATCTTCTAGTTGTGCCTTCCGAGAATCTAGTAGTTCTCGTTGGCACAAAACTCGTGACTTTGTGAAGTCATCCCGAAGAGAACTCGGCGTGGACGCGAATAGAGGCGGAGCTTCCAAGGGACGCTACGGTTGGATCTCGTCCCTTACTTCAAGTTACGCGAGGTACTGAGTAAATTAGTTTACTTTTCCGCAAAGTTTTAATTTATGATCATGTCCACACATCATAAGGTTGCATGCTAGATACGTGGTTAAAATAATTTGAGAAATTATTTTATGCTAATTCTTCCGCTGCACGTAAATATTTTAAAATTTTACGAACCCGTATCCTTGTCAACATGCACCCGGTCCCAATAGTGGTATCAGAGCGAGGTTAGTGTTCGACATAATCATATAATTGTTTTGCGGAAAACTTTGTCATAATCTCAATTTTGGAAAAATTTTCAATTATGGAAATTTTCCAATTATTATAAATTTTAGATTTAGGAATTTCAAAGTTTGGAAATCCTCATGAAATTTCGCAAACGTTTGAAATATCCTAGTTTCTGAAATTTTATGATAATTGTGAAAACTTCCCATCTTTGGAAACTTTCCAATTTTGGAAATTTTCTATTTTAGAAATTTTCCAATTTTGGAAATATGTAAGTTTTCTTTGTACCAGAAACTTACAATTATTCTGAAAACCTATTATGAAATCTCGCAATTTTGGACACTTTCTTTCAAGAAAGTCTAGACATATTTATGGACAATTAATTGACAATTAAATTTGAATTAGATTTTAAATTGACAACAAAATTCTTTATTTTGGATTGAGCCTCGGGGAGCCGTCCAATTTAAAGTTAGTTGTTGTAATTTAATTTTCCAATTTTAAATGAAATTGTCATGTTTAATTTGGTTACGCTTCCGAAGCGGACCAAATTAGATTTACGACAAATTACTTTTCTTTGGGTATCTGAGCCTCGGGGAGCCACCCTTAGAAAATGATTTGTTGTAATTAATTAAATCCATGAATAAAATATGATTTAAGAGGTGATGTTTTTACATATTGTTGTCTCCAAAATTAATTAGGAAAATGGTTTCCTATAGAGTTTCTTAAATGAGATTTTCATGAAAATAATATGTAGTTGAATTAAGGGAATTGTCTCTTAATTTAATAAGATTTGATTAATTAGAGAAATCAAAGTCTTAAACATATTATTTCCAAAATTGATTATGACAATTTAGGAAATTGTTTCCCAAAACAATTCCTTTAATAAAGTATGAAATTAGAATTAGGAAATCCGGTTCCTAATTCAATTCATGGGACTTGATAAATTAAGTCACATACATACTTTATTAAGGAAATCGTTAGTCATGACATAATTATATGTCATGAATGTGCTTAGAAAAGAAAGGATGAGACCCAAAACCCCTTACAAAATATTAAGGCCAACACCTTCCATTAATATGGTTAGAATCGGAGTTTTGTTTCTTGTTTGGGTTGATGGACACATCCATGCCCAGCTTGAACCTCAACATGTTCAAACCATGGAATTAGTTTATGAATAATATAGTTGGAGTCAGAGGTCAATCCTTAGTTTTGGTTGTTGGACACATCCAAGCCTGACTAAACGGTTGAATGAGCTCCAACCATATTAAAACTATTTCTTGATTAATGGGTCGGCCTTAAGCTTGGAACATCAATTTGTTGTGCCACAGCCAAGGTCGATGTAAAGAGAGGTGCAGTTGGGTGCTATGTATAATGTTGCATACTTGTTAATGAGTTAACAACCCAATGATTTATGCAAACATTCAATTAGTTGATAGCATAAAGTGATAGTTACATATATGTGATATGTAATCGGTATAATTACCTACCTTCATAGCTAAGAAAAACTTGATGGCCACAGCCATGGTGGTTCTTATCTATGGTTGGATATCAACCTATTTGGAGATGTTCCTACGATCTCCCGAATTGATAAAAAGGGTTATTCAATTTGAAAAATAAATAGGATTTTTATTAATGTATGTTGATACATTCTTTAATCATTCTTCTCACATAATCTCAATTTGTATTTCTAGGATAATCACTCGATCATGTCTTCTCTGAATTTGCGTTCCATTTTGGACACCAATAAACTGACTGGGCCAAACTTCATGGACTGGCTTCGAAACCTGAGGATAGTCCTCAAGGCAGAGAAGCTTGCCTATGTCCTTGAAGATCAACTTCCCAACCATCCTCCGGAAGGTGCAACTCCAGACCAGCTAGTGGCCTATCAGAAACAAGTGACCGATTCTGAACTTGCGAGTTGCATCATGCTAGCCTCTATGGTACCTGAGTTGCAAAAGCAGCATGAGCATATGGATGCTTATACCATCATCTTACATCTTCATGAGTTGTTTGAAGAGCAGGCGAGATCCGAAAGGTTCGAAGTCTCCAGACTCCTCTTCACCACTAAGATGCAGGAAGGCACTTCTGCCTCGCAGTTTGTGTTAAAGATGTTGGGGTACATTGAGCGACTGAGCACACTCGGTTTTGCAATGGATATGAACTAAGTATTGACTTAATTTTGAATTGTTTGCCCAAGAGTTATTCACAATTCGTGATGAACTATCGGATGAACAAACTGGAGACTACCATTCCTGAGTTGCTCAACCTGCTGAAGACTGTGGAGCCTTCTGTAAAGCCGGATCAAAAGACGGTACTGTTAGTTGGTTCCTCGAAGAAAGGTTCTAAGAGGAAGGCCAAAGAACAGAATAAAGGAAAGAAGAAAAAGGCCAAAAAGACTGAAAAGAAACCAAAAGGAACTTGCCATCATTGTGGCAAGGAGGGTCACTGGCGAAGAAACTGCAAGGTTTATCTTGAGTCCTTGAAGAATAAGGCATCCGATGCCCCATCCTCTTCAGGTATCTTCGTTATTGAATGTCACTCTATTTCCTCAAACACCTGGGTACTTGATACTGGGTGTAGCTCACATATATGTAATACAGGGGCTAAGGAATAGAAGAAGACTCGTCAAAGGAGAAGCGAATTTGCGAGTTGGAAATGGAGCAAAGATTGCTGCTGTTGCCATCGGAACATATTTGCTAAAGCTCCCCATTGGACGTGTCTTAGAATTGGATAATTGTTATTTCGTTCCTTCGTTAATAAAGAACATTGTATCTATTTCATGTTTGAATGAAAAGGGTTATCATTTAACTTTTAGTAACAATTGTTGTTACATAACTTTAAATGGCGTTCTTTATGGGAATGGAACTTTGTGCAATGGTATCTACACGTTAGATTTATCCGGTGACGTTTTCAATATCGAAGTTAGCAACAAACGTGCTCGAATAGATAATTGAATAGACTCCTACACTTGGCATTGCCGTCTTGGCCATATAAGTAAGAAACGCATGACCAAATTATACCGAAGTGGAATTCTGGAATCATTTGAACCCGGTTCATTTGATACATGCGAATCATGCTTAAAAGGCAAGATGACCAAATTACCCTTTTCCGGAAAAGGTAATCCAGTGGGAGAATTGCTTGGTCTGATACATACTGATGTATGTGGACCAATGTCAACTCTTGCACAAGGAGGCTATAGTCACTTCATCACCTTTATCGATGATCACTCGCGATTCTGGTATGTGTTCTTAATGAAACACAAATCTGAAGCCTTTGAGAAATTCAAAGAGTTCAGAAATGAAGTAGAGAAACAACTTGGCAAAAGTATTAAGATACTTCGATCCGATCGGGGTGGTGAATACTTAAGTCAAGAGTTTCAAGATTATCTTAGGGACAATGGGATATTGTCCCAATGGACTCCGCCATATACACCACAGCATAATGGTGTATCTGAGAGGCGCAACTGAACCTTGATGGATATGGTTAGGTCTATGATGAATCATGCAACTCTTCCAAAATCCTTTTGGGGCTATGCACTTAAGACAGCTGTTTACTTGCTAAACAGAGTCCCGACCAAGGTAGTCTCTACTACTCCATATGAGATATGGAATAGTAAGAAACCTCACTTAACTCACCTTAAGATATGGGGTTGTCCTGCTTATGTGAAGCGGACTGTATCAGACAAATTGGATGCTAAGTCTGTAAATGTCTATTTATTGGATACCCTAAGGAAACGAAGGATTACCAATTCTATCATCCCTTGGAACAAAAGGTGTTTGTTTCAAGGCATGCTGTATTTCTGGAAAGAGAATTTCTTTTACAAGAAAACAGTTGGAGTGACATTGAACTTGATGAAGTTCAAGGAACTCCAATAGACATTACAGAGACACCTAGTCTAGACCCACAACCAATAACTCATAGTGATGAGCTATCAGTTGAACCTAAAATAACACCACCACTTCGTAGGTCTGATAGGACACGCAATATTCCAGAGAGATACGGATTTCTCATAAGTGAATCGAACGACGTGTTACTCATAAGCGATGACGAACCTATCAGTTATGAAGATGTTCTGAAATGTTCAGAAAGGGACAAATGGCTCGAAGCCATGAAGTCGGAAATGGATTCCATGTACGAAAATCGAGTATGTGACTTGGTTAACCCACCTGAAGGGATTAAGCCCATAGGGTGTAAGTGGGTTTTCAAGAAGAAAACCGACATGGAAGGTAATTATGCTTAAATCCATTCGGATGCTCCTGGCCATAGCAGCTCATTATGATTATGAGATATGGCAAATGGATGTGAAAACAGCTTTCCTTAATGGAAACCTGCTTGAGGATGTATACATGATACAACCTGAAGGTTTCACATTGGTTGATAAAACCAAAGTATGCAAGCTTCGACGATCCATATATGGACTGAAGCAAGCATCTAGGAGCTGGAACATCCGTTTTGATGAGACAATCAAAGAGTTTGATTTCTCACAAAATCGTGACGAACCTTGTGTGTACAAGAAGGTTAGTGGGAGTGCAGTCGTATTCCTAGTATTATATGTCGATGACATTTTACTTATAGGAAACGATATATCAGTTTTACAGACAGTTAAAATTTGGTTGTCCAAAACTTTCTCCATGAAAGACCTGGGAGAAGCAACCTATATCCTTGGGATTAGAATCTATAGAGATAGATCAAAACGGTTGCTTGGTCTTTCGCAGTCTACATATATAGACCGAGTGCTAAAAGGGTTTAGCATGTCGGAATCCAAGAAAGGTTACCTTCCCATCAGGCATGGGATCAACCTTTCAATGTCTATGTGTCCGCGCACAGAAGATGAGAGGATTTGCATGAATAAGATTCCCTATGCATCTGCGATAGGATCTATCATATATGCTATGTTATGTACAAGGCCCGATGAATCGTATGCTCTGAGCGTCACGAGCAGATACCAATCTGATCCAGGAATGGATCATTGGGCGGCTGTCAAGACAATCCTTAAGTACGTAAGAAGAACTAAGGATGTGTTCCTAATATATGGAGAAGGAGATATGGTAATACGTGGGTATACATGGATACGTATTTACTTTGAATAGAGGCGCAATAAGTTTGAAGAGTTCCAAATAAGACACCGTAGCGGATTCTACCACGGAAGCAGTCTTGATCAAGAAGTTTGTCTCAAAACTTGGTAAGGTTCCAACCATTGATGAAGCAATACCGGTTTATTGCGACAACAATGGAGCTATTGCACAAGCAAAGGAACCAAGGTCTCATCAGCGATCCAAACACGTGCTTCGCCGCTATCATCTGATCAGAGAGATTATAAGTAGGAATGACATACAAATTGAGAAAATCCCCACTGAAAGGAATTTAGCGGATCCTTTAACTAAGGCCTTGCCTCAAAACAAGTTTGAGGGTCATGTTAGAGCCTGTGGTATAGGATACCGTAGCGATTGGCATTAGGCCAAGTGGGAGTTTGTTAGTGATATGAGAGAAGTGTCCTAAGGCAATCGCCTTATGATTGTAAACATTTATTTTAATAAATGATAATTCACTATTTGAGTATACATGTTTGTGTATTTGATTGAGATCTTAAACTCATCTACTGAATGTCCGCAATACAACTCACAGCATAAGAGAATTTGTGATGGGATCACAACTAGTGATTATCTCTAAATGTGCAAATGTGAAGTATTAAAAACATCCCTAGTCGATGAATTGATAAAAACAGACACTATCAATTCTGTTGAAACTAGAATGGGTTATTCTCTAATCAGCTGATTCTCACTGGCTGGTGACATTGGGATGTCCGGAGATAAACATGGATGCTAGTTAAGGGAACTAGTTCATTAGAGTGACTAGCTGTAAAACTTCATATGGTAATCTATATAGATATGTCACTGAAGTTATTATTGCAACTTAAGTGCGATGTTCCTTTGACTTGCGGTGTTCAAGTCATCTTGGTCATGGAGACTTATAATTTAACATCTTAAGCAAGCATCTCCAAGGAGGTGTGGACCCAAGATGATTGGGTATAAGCCGAAGTGCCCGAAGATGTTTGAACAGCTTACAAAGGATTCACCACTCCTTGCGAGGAGATGTATACTCAGGCCTATCGTTGGATTGTTACTCAAAGCCTCTGGCCAGAGCATATCATGTTTAGAGTGCGAGTCTCTTAAATACATGAGAGTAATTAGAAACCCAAAGGACGAGAAAGACATTACTTGGGCTAGGTGTGACGTAGTCAGCCTAGTGGGGTCTGACACACATAGACCGTGTCCTGAACCAAGTGGGTATAAGATGGTGAAGAGAATGAGGCACGATTCATTAGAGCTGCTGAAGGGTTTCGGAATTACTTCTGAGGTCAAACCGTTGATCTTTCGATTAATTGGGGGTCATGATGTACTACTAGGTGCCACTCATGACCGTTCTATAATTGGTTAATTATAGACGGCCAACATAAATCGAAAGTCTATTTAGTCACACGCACTACGAGTAATCCGAGGGATTTAAAACGAGTTGAAAATTGGATTTTCCAATCAAGAGAAATAAGTCGAATCTGAGTTAATCAGAGGCGCAACGGAAACTTAAATGGCTAAGTCTTTTGAAGGCTTATTGGGCGAATTAAATGAGTTTAATTCGCGATCGGTTCGGCTCGGTTTGGCCGGCCAAAGAGGGTGTTAACCCCCTTTGGTTTGGCCGGCCACAACAAGGGGAAGAAACCAATTTATTTGGTTTAATTAATAAAATAAATCTAGCGCGATTTGTTTTATAAATTATGGATAAATAAATTTGTATAAAGAAATTTATATAAATAAATTTATAGAAATTTATTCCTTTTATGGAAATTAAAATGATCCATGGAATGGTTTATTTTAATTTTATAAAATCAATTATGAATTGATTTTTTCATAATAAGAAAGTTTATAAATTTCTTATAAAATTTATTCCATAATTAAAGGAGAGAAGTATTTGTTTTATTATAAAGTTAGTTATAATAAAACTAGGCATAACGGAATTATTAATAAGAAAGATTATAAGATAAATTTCTTATGAAAATTAATTCCGTTAAGAGAGAGACTTGGCAAGGGAGAAGCAACTATATAAGGAACCAAAGGCAAGCCTTGAAATCCAATCAATAGAGTAATCAAGAGATTAATTCTCTCCCTCTCTCTCTCTTATTCTCTTCTCCTTCTCCTTCCCTCCTAGGGCTGGCGCCCCTTGCCACTCTTAGGGCCGGCGCCCCTTGTCCAACCTAGGGCCGGCGCAACCTCACCCTTCCAAGGGTTGGCGTGAGCAAGGATCACCAAGAAGGAGCCAAACAAGAAGAAGAAGAAGCGGATAGCAACTCCTCTCTTCCCGGAATTTAGATTCCGTTTCTTGTTGGTTAGTTTTCATTCTTCTCTCTTGATCTTCTAGTTGTGCCTTCCGAGAATCTAGTAGTTCTCGTCGGCACAAAACTCGTGACTTTGCGAAGTCATCCCGAAGAGAACTCGGCGTGGACGCGAATAGAGGCGGAGCTTCCAAGGGACGCTACGGTTGGATCTCGTCCCTTATTTCAAGTTACGCGAGGTACTGAGTAAATTAGTTTACTTTTCCGCAAAGTTTTAATTTATGATCATGTCCACACATCATAAGGTTGCATGCTAGATACGTGGTTAAAATAATTTGAAAAATTATTTTATGCTAATTCTTCCGCTGCACGTAAATATTTTAAAATTTTACGAACCCGTATCCTTGTCAACATGCACCCGGTCCCAACATAGTGTACCTAGGGCTTCTTCCTGCACACTTAGTAAACAAAATTAGAACACAATACCATCTTAACTCTTGAACCCTTTGCCATTATCAAAATCCAAGTTCGACTTAGGTGCTGCCTGCACCACAGTTTGTTCAAGCGGTCACTCGAATCGGTTAGTATGATGATGAATCGGTTGCTTGGGTAATTGTTCTCCATCCGGATTTGTTTCAATTAAAGAAATTTTAATCCCAGGACATGGAGAGAATTCCCATGCGAACAACCGTCAACCCGACAGTAGAGGTTGGCCAGCGGCAAGAAGGAAGAAGTTTTCTTCTTCATTTGTTTGGCGCAGCAAGAAAGAGGAGATAAGGTGGATAGGGCATAAGTTTTTTCCTTCTTCTTCTTCCTCTACTCTTCTCCCTTTAGGCCGGTGCATCCTTGAAGCTTGGAGTTGGTCGGCGGCACAAGGAGGATGAGGTAGGGTTTTGTGGTCGGCGGCGCAATGTGAGGAAGAACATCTTCCTCTTGTGGTCGGCGCAAGCAAAGACAAGGAAGAAGGTGGCTTTGGTGGCTTCGTTTCTTGGATGATCATCGCCCACACGACGTCCAAGAAGAGCATAGGAATATAGTAGAAGATCAAGAGGTAAAACAAGAGGTATAATCTTGGTTTTATTTGATTTTTGTTTAATTGTATTTGTATATCATGGGCGCCGAAGATAAACACAAGAACCGGCGATATATCGAATCATCATCTATTCCGCGGCTAATCGACAAAAGAAGTTGGATTGCTTGAACAACAAGTTTGTTCAAGCGATCACTCAAATCGAATAGCACGATAATGAAAAAGGTTGTTTGGAAAGTTTTCTTTCTATCTGGATAAATTCAAATTAATAGAATTTTAATCCGGGGACATCAAGAGGATCCCTATGTTGGGATCTGGGATGGCTAGAGAGGGGGGGTGTGAATAGCCAGCCACCAAAAATTTGCTTCTTTTCTTCATGCACTTAGGTTAGCAGCGGAAATACAAAATAGACAGGAAGAAAACAGAACAGACACTAACACAGAAGATTTACAAGGTTCGGGGATAACTTGCCCCTACTCCATAGCGTGCCCGTGAGGTGAGCGATCCTTTGACCTTCGGCAGATCAGGCCCCGGAGTAAATCAGGCTAAAGACTTCTCATTCTCGGTGGAGTAACCTCTCCACAATCGTCTCAGATGAGTAACAAGATAAGCACAGGAGACAACGAGAAGGATCTCACAGATCCTTAAGCACAAACACAGAAAGATCAAGCACGAAGAAGCTGAATACAGAGCACAACACAGCTCAACACAAGACCCTTCACTCAGTTCTTTGTTCTCGTTGTATCATCTCCTTCACTATTTCGCCAGCCTCTGTTGGATCGAGAAAACTGATAGAGGGGGGGTGAATATCGAAAAACTTTCGGATTTGAGTAAGAGTAGGTACGCAGCGGAAATTAAAAAATAAGACACAGAGACACAGTCGATTTACTTGGTTCGGAGCCTGTGTCGACTCCTACTCCAAGGCCCACGGTCGTTGACCATTTACTTTGGGCAATTCTATATAGGCGCAAAATGGTTTACAGAATTTAATTACAAAGATAAGTGCAGTAAATAAAAAAACACTCTTCTTTACCGACGTCCGGAGTAGATCAGCTTTTTCGGAGCAGCGGGACGTCGTCGGCTCGAGTTGGAGAGTGTCCGGAGCAAGGCACGAGCGTAGAAGAGCTTTGAGGCGTTGAGAGAGTTGTTCTTTGGAAGCCTTGGTCGAGGGTCCTTTATATAGGGCCTGGGGGCGCCCGGGACGTCGGGGGCGCCCCCCCCCCACGTGGCCTTTGATCCGCCAAAGTCTCGGTCGCGTCTGATCCTCTGGATCCGCTTTGACCGGGGCGCCCGGAGCGCTCGGGGCGCCCGGAGCGCTCGGGGCGCCCGGATTGACCGGGTCAAACCTTATCTTCTTGCTTCGAAGGCTTTTGGTTCGAGGTATGCGCATGGGGGTGCCCGGGACGCAGGGGACGCCCGGGAGCAGCGCGGGCGCCCGGGAGCACGGGGGCGCCCCGCCCAGCAGCTATTCGAACCCTTTTTCCTTTGTCATGTTTTGTATGTACCTTGGGGGCGCCCGGGACACTCCGGGCGCCCTACTCAGCCTTGCCTCTCTCCTTTGAGGCTTTCTGAGCTGCAGACACACATTCCTTCGGTCCTGCATCCAGGGTTAGTCCAAAACACAATAATAATAATTTATTAGATTTATACAGCCTTAACTGTCTTGGTTCTGACTTTGGTCTCCAAAATGGAGCCCTAGGTCGAACCGACGCTTACTGTTCCCTCGACGGGGAACGCGTCCTCACCTACTCCTCTCGAGAGAATTTACCTGATGCCAACCGCTCCTTTGGTTGGACTTTTGCCTGACGGTCCTTTGTCAGGTCTTGTAAACTGGCAGTCCTTCACCAGTTGCCTAGCAGTCCTTTGCTAGGGCTTTGATACTGGCAGTCCTTCGCCAGTTGCCTAGCAGTCCTTCGCTAGGGCTTTGCTACTGGCAGTCCTTCGCCAGTTGCCTAGCTTTCCTTCGCTAGGACTTTGCTACTGGCAGTCCTTCGCCAGTTGCCTAGCTTTCCTTCGCTAGGACTTTATCTCTGCACACTAGAGTAACTTGTTAGAAACACAAGTAAGACTTAACTTTTGACCTCTATTGCCATTATCAAAACATAGGTTTGACTTTGGTACATTCTGCACCAACAATCTCTCCCTTTTTGATTTATGGCAACCCTAGTTCAAAAAGTTAAGTTTAAGCAAAACATGAAAAAGTTTTAACTTTTTGTTCCCTCCCCCTGGAAGGAATCTCCCCCTAGATTTTTCACAAATTCATGGGGTTTAAAAGAACTTTATTTGTACTTGAAAACTTAAGTTCTAGGTACTTAGGAATCTTAAAAAGTATATAGGAAGATTTTTTGAAACACGATTTTTGAGTACTTAACAAGTTTGAGGCTTTAAATTTCAAGGTACTCAAAGGTTTTGAAAGTGTTAGCTTAAGTACTTTAGTAGGATGAGAAAAAAACTTAAGTACTTAATAACATTGTACTTAACCAGTTTTGAGAAACTTAAGCTTAAGGTACTTTATAAAGGTTTAAAACTTTTGACAAGCTTAAGTTATAAAATTTGGCTTGAGTACTTAGCAAAATTTTGAAAGCCTAATTAAAAATTTTGACAGACTTGAATACTTAGCAACATTTTGAAAGCTTAAGTTTTTTTTCAAAAAAGTTTTGAATAAAGAAAAACTTTTGAATACTTTACATTTTGAAAGCTTAAGTATTTTTCAAAAAAGTTTTGAATAAAGAAAAACTTTTGAATACTTTTTGAATAAAGGATAGAGTTAAGAAAATTAAATTTTGAAAAAATTATTTTTACTCTCTCCTTTCCTATCTCTCCCCCTTTGCCATATATCAAAACAAATAACTATAGCAGAAATAATAGAAATAAGTAAGATTTTGCTGTACTGAACCAAATCATAATTAGACTTAACTAAATCAATTAATTTTCTTTGTAGGGACCTGTCTAACCCAATTAGCTACTTACTAACTGTTATAAACAGTAGTTTTTGCTAGGGTTAGTCAAGTTAAGTGTTTCTGTTCAAGTTAGATTTTCTAAACTTGACACTTAACTTGATTGCTGTATAAGTTGTATTTAGTGCCCCAATTATTGCAGATGCACTGACTTAAAGCATCTTGAATTAAGGCAAAGACCTAAGCATCTCAACCCTTTCTAGGTTATCAATCAAAAGTACCCTAAGGTGCTTGTGAGATGCTGGCTTCTAAGTCTATAGGTGCATGCAGTTCTAGGTTAGGGCCTAGGCTAAGTCCATTTTCGAAAAACACCTAGTTTTGAAAGGGGATAGTTTTGAAATCAAAAATAAAACTACTTCGAAAAATGAAAACTAATTTTGAAATTAAGTAAAACAGTTTTTCAAATTCTATTTTTTTAAAAAAAATTTAAATCAGAAAAAAAATCTATTCTACAGAGCACAATCCTAACTGAAAAGAGAATAAGTACTCATAACATGATCAACAGAAAATAAAGCAGGCAATCATGGTTCAAATACAGTCAGACAGTCAAACTCAAGTCAACCACAAGTCAACCCTACTGAGTAGGGGTAGTCAAATAGGTACAATGATAGGTAAATCTAAGACAAAGGACCGAGATGATCGGACGGGCCTGGCTGCCATGCATCAAATCGTGCCATCATCTCTAGATACTATACATCTTGGCCTCCCGCTCAGCTCTAAGGGCGCTCATATACTCGGTGTAGTAGCCCCGATTTGTCTCTAAGTCTTCGGCATGATTGGCTTCGATTTCCTCTCGGAGGCTTTGGATATGTGTTTCCATACGGGTCACTCTCTCGTAGAGTGTCGGTGGAGCGGGCTCATCGATGTGTGCTCGGGCTGCCGCAGCTACGTCTCCAATGTCGACTTCGACCTCCTCGTCTGAGTCGACTGGTGCTCCGGCCTGCTGTCGTCTCCAACTAAGAACCCCGGTGGCCGACACCTCTAGACCCGCTAAGGAGAAGTTCCTAAATCCGATTTCGTCAAAGTCGGTCGTAGTGGTTATTTCACCCAAGGTTATGTCACGACCGTGGTGATGAAGGAGGGACGTGATGATGTGGCAGTATGGTGTGCGTACTCGTCCCTGGGTTGTGACACTGGACGCATGCAGAATGGTATGAAACATATGGAGTCCAATGTCTAGGTCAAGGTGATGGACTAGGGCATAAAGAAGGAAAGCATGAAAGGGTCGCATAGTCCCAAGGTCTCTGGTAGAGAGTGGTAAGATACAACGGACCAGAACTCTATACAGGGCATAGTTCTGGGCCTGAAGTTCAACAGCTTGGAAGCGTCTGTTTGCGGGGAGGTTGCCCTAAAGAAATAGGAGTGAATAGTATCTAGGGTAATGTCTGAGTAGGGAGGATCAAATGGGGGGTTCCTAGGAGGATAGCAACAGAATGTGGACTGAGAGGGTTGCAGTCCTAGGAATCGGTTTAACAAAGTCGGGGTTATAGTCAAAGGAATCCCTTGGACAGTGGTGTGAAACATAAGATTATCTTGTCGAATTATGTTGTTGTAAAACTCTGCACATAGGGTTTCATTTATAGTATGTGTGCAGAAGACAAGATTATCCAATTGATAGAAATTGATGATGTTCATGGCGACAGGGCATGATTGGGTAAAAAAGTGCTTATTGAGATAACTCATTTTAATAGGCTTGTAGATTGTTTGTGCAAACCTATTACATAACTCTAAGTTAGGAAATCTAAGGTCCGGACTAGGTTCGGCACCGGGGTTGGCCGGGTTTGGTCGGCGTCTTTTAAGTTAAGGAAATTAAAGGAAGAATAAAGATATTGCACGAGAAATTAAATTTAAATGCAATAAATACTAATCATACCGAACGGCTCGGGGAGGCATAGTTGATGATGAGGACTTGCAAGGTCTTCTAGAAGAGGAAGAAGTGAGGAAGAAGGTTGATTTTGGTGTGGGAAGTGAAGGAGGTTCGGGTGCCTTTTATAGGCAGACCCATGGGGGCGCCCGGGAGCTTCCGGGCGCCCTGGTCAGTAACTGCTGCTAAGGGCAGAAACTTTTGGCTGCTGGGGGCGCCCGGGACAGCCCGGGCGCCCTCAACAGAGCGCTTTTGCAGCTTTTGCTGCGTTAGAGTTGACGGGGGCGCCCGCGTGGTTCCGGGCGCCCGCGTCAAAAGCACTGGCAGCTTTTTGACTAGAGAGTAAGAAAACGTATGGGAGGGGCGCCTGCGTGGTTCCGGGCGCCCTGAATAGGGTAGGTAAAGACAAATTTTTGTCTTGTCTACTTTTGACCATGGTTTGAATTGATTGGACGGTTTTGACTGTGGTTTGACTACGTTAATCATGTTTTGACCTCGTTTACCTTGGTTTGACTATGTTGACCATGTTTTGACTGTTTTGATCATGGTTTGACAAATACAAGATTATCTCATCGTATAGGTATTAACAGAATTTCCTACTATCTCACCCAGTCTAGGGTTTTCAATCACGTTAGCCTTATGGTTTTCGTGAGACAGGTTTTGATAGTTAAGATTATTTTGTAAATTTTTGATTAATTTTGAAAATGATTAAATTTTGAAAACTTAATTAATTAATTTTAAAAATTTTTGAAAAGATGTTTAACTCTACACTTAGCTGAAATTTTGTGTTAGATTCGAATTTGACAAAAATTAATTTGAATTTGAATTTCAAAAATTGACTTCCAGGTCTTGGCGAGGCACTAGGCCTTCTTTGGCCGAAGCCTTATGGGATCATCCACCCTTTTCTTGACAAAGCCTTTTAATGAAATTTCATTTTTAAAATTATTCTTTGAAAAATTTCTGGTCTAACTAGTTTGGATTTTGGATCGGTAGCTTTGGCTGGTTTCACCAGTCTAAAGAGACCAAGTAAACTTGATCTTATTAGAATTGGTTTCCCCAACGTACTATCATCTCACCTCCACCCAATACTATGTTTTTAAGTTTCAGTTAAGTTTGTTTGGTCCTTAAACTAGCCTAAGTCTAAGCATGGTAAATTGCAGAAATTAAATAAACAGGCAAACAATCATATTGCAATTAAAAAAAATTTATCTAATAATGAATATAGTTTTCAGTTTGGCTCCCCCTGGACTAAAGCCACGGTGATGGTTAGGCAAGATGTGAATCTTGTCCTTGGGGATCCAATACTGATTTGATCCAGTTGGTTTGTTCAGGTATAGTTTAGGTACCCATGCCTGAATTTTACCTCTAGACTGATTCAGTACAGCAAGGTAAGATCTTTGCCGGGATTTGGTTCTATAGCCTAGTCCAGATCGATTTAGAACTGATTTCTGTTTTCCAAGGATCATATCAAGACCTTTGGAACCAGATGTAAATCGTTCTAATGCTGATCTAAGATCCTTAACCTGAGTTTTCAGGGAGGAGTTTTCCTTTTCAAGTTTTTCAACTTGAGTAGGAGTTCCTTCCTGAACCTTCTCGGTTAAGGGTTTAGAGTCAGCTCCCTCATTCAGGAGTTTTACTTCCTGTCGGAGGGATTCGACTCGGAGTTTGGCTTTGGCCAAATCTCGAGAAAGAAAGGAAATTAACTCACTTAATTGCAATCTATTAAAACCAGTTACCTTAATTTCTCCGTCTTCTGTGAAGGTCAGCTCGTCGTCCTCTTGTTCTGTTTCTGACTCAGTCTCGACTTTATCTGAGGCAGTCAGAGCTAGGAGATTGGACTGGGGTGCCTCTTCTTCTTCTTCTGAGGAAGACTCGTCCCATGTTGCTTGCAATGCCTTCTTCCTTCTCGTCTTTTTAGTCTCCTTTAGGTTAGGGCACTCTGACTTGTAGTGGCCCTTTTTCTTGCACTCGTAGCAGGTTACATTAGGCTTGTTCGCGGGTTCAGCTGGTTCGTCCTTTCTTCGGCCGGTTTTCCGTTTGTTGGTTCGGTTCTTCAGCTCCTTGTAGTAGCTTCGAGCGAGCCGGACCAGCTTAGTTTGTTCTCCTTCTTCGTCTTCTGAGTCTGAGTCAGAGTTAGACTCGGGTTCAGGTTCAGGCTTCTTCTTCGTTGTCCTTCCAGTTTTACCTGCAAAGAAAGCAATACCTTTCTCGACCATATTGGTGTTAGTTTGTTCGTCCAGTTCTAGTTCGGAAAATAATTCATCTAATTTTATTTTAGAAAGATCTCTAGAGACCTTGTATGCATCTACCATAGATGCCCACAAGGTGTTTCTAGGGAAGGCGTTTAGAGCATACCTTATTAGGTCATGGTTTTCAACCTTGTGACCTATTGTGTGAAGACCGTTCATTACCTCTTGGATTCGTGCGTGGAGCTGGGCTGCTGATTCGTTGTCGGACATCTTGATGGTGTAGAGTTTGTTTAGTAGCAGATCCCTCTTGCTGATCCGAGTATCTGAAGTTCCTTCGTGCAGCTCGATCAGTTTTGTCCACAGCTCCTTTGCACTGTTAAAGGGGCCCACGAGGTTCAGCTCCTCTTTCGTCAATCCGCATTGAAGAGTCTGAGTAGCTTTTGCGTCGGCTTCTATCTTGCGTTTTAGGGAGTTGTCCCATTCGGAGTAGTTCTGAGGAAGTCCATCAGCATTTCGGGGGATCTCCAGACCGGACTGGATAATGATCCACATGTCCACCTGAGTTTTCAGGTGGACCTCCATACGACTTTTCCAGTAAGAAAAGTCTTCTCCACTGAAGAGTGGAGGTCTGGCGGTGCTGAATCCCTCTTGCATGGTCATTTAGTCTGAAAAAGAAAACTAAAAGAAAAACGAATTTTCCAAGACTAGGTCTTGGATTAGTAGTGCTGGATAAATTAAATAACGAGGGGTGATGCACCAACCTCGCTTAACAAAAAAAATCGAATAAAATATTTAACGAAAAATTCGTCAGAAAAAAAATAGAAAAATGAAAATCCGAAAAAAAAATTTCAAACTGGTGGTTGCACCAGGTTTGAACTTCCCCGCTCTGATACCACTGTTGGATCGAGAAAACCGATAGAGGGGGGGTGAATATCGGAAAACTTTCGGATTTGAGTAAGAGTAGGTACGCAGCGGAAATTAAAAAATAAGACACAGAGACACAGTCGATTTACTTGGTTCGGAGCCTGTGTCGACTCCTACTCCAAGGCCCACGGTCGTTGACCGTTTACTTTGGGCAATTCTATATAGGCGCAAAATGGTTTACAGAATTTAATTACAAAGATAAGTGCAGTAAATAAAAAAAACACTCTTCTTTACCGACGTCCGGAGTAGATCAGCTTTTTCGGAGCAGCGGGACGTCGTCGGCTCGAGTTGGAGAGTGTCCGGAGCAAGGCACGAGCGTAGAAGAGCTTTGAGGCGTTGAGAGAGTTGTTCTTTGGAAGCCTTGGTCGAGGGTCCTTTATATAGGGCCTGGGGGCGCCCGGGACGTCGGGGGCGCCCCCCACGTGGCCTTTGATCCGCCAAAGTCTCGGTCGCGTCTGATCCTCTGGATCCGCTTTGACCGGGGCGCCCGGAGCACTCGGGGCGCCCGGATTGACCGGGTCAAACCTTATCTTCTGGCTTCGAAGCCTTTTGGTTCGAGGTATGCGCATGGGGGGGCCCGGGACGCAGGGGGCGCCCGGGAGCAGCGCGGGCGCCCGGGAGCACGGGGGCGCCCCGCCCAGCAGCTATTCGAACCCTTTTTCCTTTGTCATGTTTTGTATGTACCTTGGGGGCGCCTGGGACACTCCGGGCGCCCTACTCAGCCTTGCCTCTCTCCTTTGAGGCTTTCTGAGCTGCAGACACACATTCCTTCGGTCCTGCATCACACACATTCCTTCGGTCCTGCATCCAGGGTTAGTCCAAAACACAATAATAATAATTTATTAGATTTATACAGCCTTAGCTGTCTTGGTTCTGACTTTGGTCTCCAAAATGGAGCCCTAGGTCGAACCGACGCCTACTGTTCCCTCGACGGGGAACGCGTCCTCACCTACTCCTCTCGGGAGAATTTACCTGATGCCAACCGCTCCTTTGGTTGGACTTTTGCCTAACGGTCCTTTGTCAGGTCTTGTAAACTGGCAGTCCTTCGCCAGTTGCCTAGCAGTCCTTCGCTAGGGCTTTGATACTAGCAGTCCTTCGCCAGTTGCCTAGCAGTCCTTCGCTAGGGCTTTGCTACTGGCAGTCCTTCGCCAGTTGCCTAGCTTTCCTTCGCTAGGACTTTGCTACTGGCAGTCCTTCACCAGTTGCCTAGCTTTCCTTCGCTAGGACTTATCTCTGTACACTAGAGTAACTTGTTAGAAACACAAGTAAGACTTAACTTTTGACCTCTGTTGCCATTATCAAAACATAGGTTTGACTTTGGTGCATTCTGCACCAACACCTCTTCTTCTTAAACTTCCTTCTGCACACCACCAGGCGTCACCCACTGACCTCTTCTGAGCTCTCAGTTCACTGAAGTCCTCTTTAGCTGAAGCTTCAGGTCAGTCGTCACCCACTGACCCCATTTGAGCTCTCAACCTACCTCCTCAGCTGAAGCTTCAGGTCGTCAAGTGCCGTTGAAACCTGCGAGTGTATACCAAACAAAATAGCACAGATAAAAGTCACCCTGGACCACTTCTTCTTGCTCCTCCATTTGACTTTCACAGCTTTGTATCATCTGCACACTCACAGAGTTATTAGCAAAACAAATCAGAAGCGAATCAGAAGCAAATCAGGAATCTAACAACCGTTTGAATTAAAGTTCTGAGGCGCTGATCGGTCACCCTGACCGATCAGACTCCCTCCTGACCGATCAGACTCCATTCTGATCAATCCAGTGAAGTTCTGATCGGTCTTACTGATCGATCAGAGACCAGGGATTGGTCACCAGTCTGATCCTTAAACCCACTGAGTTATGAGTCAAATCCCCTGATCGGTTACCTTGACCGATCAGGGAAATGCTGATCGGTCAAGCTGACCGATCAGCAAGGAGCCTGACCGATCAAGCTCTTACCTGATCGGTCCAGGTCATCCTTGATCGGTCAGAATGACCGATCAGGGGTCTCGTGATCGATCCATTGATCGATCACCAACCTTTACGACCACACAGAATGCTTTCTGATCGTTTTCTGATCGGTCACCGGACCGTTCAGAAAACCTTCTATTTCATTAGAAGCTTTCTGGATCGGTCAACAGACCGATCAGACATCCTGGATCAGTCCTGTGATCGATCTACTATCAACAGAGTTCGTGCCAACTCCTTGATCGGACTTCGGACCGATCTAGCCAATCATTTCGACCCTAAGTCCAGAGAACAGGCTCCCTTGCCTACTCTGACTCAGTCTGGTCTCGGAGAACGAGCTACTGAGCCCTCTCCGACTTATCCCGGTCCAGAGAACGAGCTACATAGCCCTCTCTGATCAGTATACTTAATGCTCAGTCCCCCGGACCAAGACTTCATGCCTAGTGATAGATTCCATTTTATTGATCATTTGAGCTACTAAAATCCATGTTTGATCTATGTTTTTCTTGTCAAAATTGTGAAATTGCCCTAGGTTTTAGAACTTACCTTTATTTTGGACTTAATTGCAAATATGCAAATTTTTGGATTAATTTGGCCACTAAATTCTTGATCTATTTTTGTAGGCATCAAAGTTCAAGGATCTAGGGCATATTGGGTCAAACTCGAGTCGGAATTGACCCAGATCAGATTACCAAGATTACGCTTAAATCTGGGCCGTTCGATTCGAAAGCGGCTAGATCTGAGCCATCCGGGACGATCTGAAGCCATCCGAGCTAGGGCTAGGGTTGATCAAGCACCCTGATCAAGATCTGAAGGTTTCACCACAATCAGAGCTCAATCAGCCGTTGGATCAAGCTTGGAGGGCTCTAGAGCGTCCAATCACAGATAGAGTTGATCTGGACCGTCCGTTGCATATCTGGAGGATCCGAGCTACCACGAGGTAGATCCTGACCCCAGATCATCATCATCAAAGTTTGGCTCCAATCAGATCAAAATTAGCCGTTGGATTGAAGCAAATCAATCTGGACCGTCCATGCATGAATACTTAAGGAAAATTTTGGCCGCAGCTTCCCTATCGCGTCTTCGCCGCTACAGTGTCTTCCCTTCCGATTGTTCTTCGTGTTCTTGCATTTTTCTCTCCATCCGAAGGCGTGATCCCTCGACTCTTGATTCAGAGCTAGTGCTAGGTCGTCGAGGAAGCCATCAGTGAAGTTTCTGGATCAGATTTGCTCAATTCGCAGAACTGTTGAGAGGTTTCCGCGGTTCTGTTACTTGGCGTCTTTTGATCGGTTGTGATCGATTTCATTCCAACTGAGCTATCTAGAGGGGTTCCTTAGAGAGTTTAGATCATCATCATTTCATCTCCGCACACAAACACAGCCGAAATGAAGATTCCGAGTGGAAATTTCAGAAATGAAGCAATCTGAACTTGACTCAATCGCAGATGGCATTTTCTCCACGATTTGCTGAGTTTGCGGGTCCGATTCTCTCCCTTGCTTGACAACCAAGGAGTACCTGAGCTGAAGAAGGAATCGAGGAGTAGATTTATTGTTTTAATCCCTGTTTTAGCTGTAGTTTTTGTGTTCTGTCCATTACTGCATTGTTCTGTTCTGAAAATCCATTGTAGTTACTGAGTTTTTCGAACTTTAAGCTCTTAGCTGTAAGTTAGTTTCAATTTTGCAAGTAGAGTAATCGAGACACTTGTTTAAGTGACAATTAGATTCAAATTTCTGTTAGTTTTTTGTCAATTTCCTGCGTGCCAATCAATTGGTTGCGTGCCAAGTTAGGTTCTGTTTTCTTGTCTTCCTTTCAGTTCTGAACTTGCCGCAGATTCCTTGATCTTAGTTGTTAATCTCTGCTTTAGTATAGATAGGTAGTGAGTTTAGCTACATTAGCAATTAATTGTAGTACTTTGCAAACCTATCTTCATGCGTATCAGTTTGCTATTGTGAGCATAGTTAATTTCTGCAAAAATTTCAGAGTTGTAAGTGTAGTTGTTTAATTTGTTTCAGCTGTAGTTTAGTTTAATCTTCATTCTAAGTAGTTAAGTTAACTGTTAGTGAGTAGTTACAATTAATCTCAGATTGTTTCGTCTCTTACATTCTGTTTATCAAGTCCCTTGTTGCGTGCCACTCTTAGCTCTGAAATTCCTGCTGAATTCTGAAGTTGCCAGGGCTGTTATCCAAATTGTCTCTGCAAATTCATTGGGTTAATTCCTGCCTTCGAGTCCTTTATATGTTTGCTTAGTTGACAAAGAATTTGGTTGTGATTTTCTGCAATTCAGTCCATGATTTAGCTCAGCAAGCATCACATTTCTGACTTCTTTACATTTCTGCACATGTACTTGGAGTTTTCGATTGTATTATAAGTGAGTTGTTTGATCTGAAAGTTTGACAAGCTTTTCATTGAAAGTTTGTTTTTCCCAATTTGCATTTGATTAGCTGCAATCCCGACTGTTAGAATCAGATTTTGGCACAAAATTTCAGCCCTTGGCACAAGAATTTCATCTTGTGTGCCAAGTTGTTAGAACACTGGTTTGCATCAGATTTTTATCAGTTTTTCTGGTGGAGGACAGCCATTGAAGCCTATTGATATCATCTTCAGAATTCTTGAGTTTCTTTGCATTGGTTTTCCTTCCAAAAATCATAACTAGTTTTAGTTAAAGTGCTTGTTCAAATTCGAAATCTCCCTTGCATTGAATTGTTGCAACCTTGTTTGTTTCCGAAAATCCCATCACTGTTTTTCTTTACTTCATTGCTTGGCATTCCTTTTGGTTTGTTGCAAAAAGAAAACAATTTCCCATAATAAATTTGCAAGTGCTTGAGTAAGCTTCCATTAGGTTAAGTACTAAGTGCCATTTCTTTGTTTAGCTCTTTTGTTCACTTATCTTTATTTTCATTTCATTCTTATTCTCAATTGCAATTTCAATTTCGATTGTATCCCAAAACTAAAATCCAATTACTTAAGTGAAATCCCGAAAACGACACATAATCACAAGTTTGAATCAAACTAGACAACTATCCCCGAGAAAAATACGACCTGTGGCCCCTATATTACATTTCCATAATTTTGATTGTAAAAGGGTTTCCAGCATTCATTTATAAATTCTAAATTTGAAGCCCACATTCGTGACACATAGTTTGGGCTCGTCAAATTTTTGGCGCCGTTGCCGGGGAACTGTTAGTTGACTTGTTTGATTTTAGCTTGCGCACTTATTTCATATCATTCTTGATTTGTTTTGTGCTTATTGTCATATCTTTTGATTTGATTTTATTTGTTTTATCTTTTTATTCACTTTTACTGCGATTTGTTCTGTTTTTATGACCAGGTCTCTAGGTGCTGAATTAGAAGATTTCGATCCTGAGATTGAGAGGACTTTTAGAGCCAGGAGGAATCAGGTCATTCTTTCTGAGACTGCAGATATCCCTCCACTTCAGACTATCAGCACTCACTCAGGCATTGACATGGCAGACCACCAGAGAACCATGAAGGAGCTTGCAGCACCTGACGCTGCATTTCAGTACTCCAGCATAGCATATCCAGAGCTAGGGGGAGTTTTGAGCTCAAATCGGGACTTATCAATTTGTTGCCAAAATTTCAGGGTTTATCTGGGGAGGATCCAAACAGACACTTGCACGAGTTCCATGTGGTGTGCTCTACTATGAAGCCTCAGGGCGTTTCTGAAGAAGACATTAAGTTAAGAGCATTTCCTTTTACTTTGACTGGGGCTGCTAAGGATTGGTTGTATTATTTGCCCACTGGACATGTTGCTAGTTGGATTGAAATGAAGAGAGCATTTTTAGAGAAGTTTTTTCCAGCATCAAGGACCGCCATTATCAGGAAAAGTATCTGTGGCATTCAACAAGTGGTTGGAGAGTCCCTTTATGATTACTGGGAGAGGTTCAAGAAGTTATGCTCTAGCTGCCCTCAACACCAAATTAGTGAGCAACTTCTTGTGCAATATTTTTATGAAGGTTTATTACCTATGGATAGGAGCATGATTGATGCGGCGGCAGGAGGAGCCTTGGTAAACAAAACTCCGGAGCAAGCTAGAGTACTCATTTCTAACATGGCGGAGAATACTCAACAATTTGGGAGTAGAGCACTCACTACAAGAGGGGTTCATGAAGCTCAAGTGTCGCCTAGTGAACAAAAAGAAAGCAAAAGCTCTTTGTTGGAGAACAAATTGACGGAGTTGGCATCTTTAGTGACGCAAATGGCAGCGAACAATGTGAACCAAGCTTCAAATTCAACAACAACTTCATTTCCAAATCAAGTCACAAGAGTATGTAGCATTTGTTCAAGCCAAGAACATTATTCAGACCATTGTCCAAATCTTCAACAAGATGAATCGGTTGCGGCCTTGGCTAGAGCTCCATTCCAACAAAGAAATGACCCCTACTCATCTACCTACAACCCGGGTTGGAGGGATCACCCAAATTTGAAGTATGGTAACTCTTTTTACCAACAACCGCCTTCCAATCATCAAATTCAGCAAAATCATCCCTCATTTCAGAGTTCACAGCCTTCCCAGAATTTTCAGGACACATTCCAGCAACAATACCAACCTGTGCAACAATTCCAGCAGCCTTTCAGCCATTATCAGCCGCCAAATCAACCTCCACAGCACTTCCAACATTTTCAGCAACCTACACATCAGTTTCAGCCTTTCCAGAGTCAATTCCAGCACTCACAGCAGGTTTTTCAAAACTTCCAGCAGCCATTTCAGACATTTCAGAGTCAAGACCAGCAGAATCAACCTCAAATGCAAAATTTCCAGCAAGGTTTTCATAATTTTCAGCAGCCCTCATCCACCTATTTAGCCCCACACAAGTCATATGCAAACTATGGGAGTTCTAGTGGTTCAAATTCGCAGCAACAACAACAAAGGATAGAGGAGCTAACGCAACACATGCTACAACAACAACAACACCAACAAAAAACGGATGCAACTTTGCAAAACATTGAGAGGCAATTAGGGCAATTGGCGAGTGGGATCAATCACAATCAAGCTCAAGGATCAAATCAACTTCCTTCCCAAACTGTTCCTAATCCCAAAGGGAATGTGAGTGCTATATATTTGAGGAGTGGGAAGGTCACCTCAAGTCCAAAGAGTCCAAGAGCAGAATTTTCAGGAAACCGAACAGCCTCTCCAATTCCGGCCCAAAACCACACTGAAATGAGTTCAAATTCAGCTGATTCCACCCCTAGCCCGTTCCCAACTCAGTCCTCGAGCAACCCTCCAAATTTGGTGGCAAACAGAGAAGAAATCAGTGCCGAGACGCAAGGGACAGCAGCGACTACGCAGGGGACAGCAGGGCAGAATTCAGCCTCTCCACTTCCGGCCAAAGAAGATGATTGTAGGGTTCCTTTACCTTTTCCACAGGGGAGAACTCCAACCAAAAGACAAGGAGAGAAGGAGAAGGCTAAGGAATTCAATGAACTAGTGGAGCTTTTCAGCAAAGTGGAGATTAATATACCTTTGTTGACCATGATCAAAAGAATTCCAAAGTATGCTAAGTTTTTGAAGGATCTTTGTGTTAACAAAAAGAAACTTAAAGAAAATGAATTGGTCAGCATTGGAAAAAATGTTTCTTCGCTTATCCATGCCCTACCTCAAAAATGTGAAGACCCTGGGATGTTTACTGTTTCTTGTGAGATTGGGAGCACCATATTTCACGATGCTATGTTAGATTTAGGAGCTTCTATAAATGTGATGCCCAGGTCAGTCTTTCAGATGCTCGGCATAGGCCCTTTACAGCCCACTGGCGTGATGATACAGCTAGCAGACAGGAGCCAGACACGCCCAGCAGGTATGATTGAAGATGTTTTGGTGAAGGTAAAGGAGCTGATATTTCCTGCTGATTTCTATATTTTGGATATGGAGGGAGATTATTTGGCACACCGTTCTCCATTGATTTTAGACAGACCGTTTCTGAAGACGGCCAGAACAAAAATCGATGTATATGCCGGCACACTTTCTATGGAGATTGGAGATACGGTTATTCAGTTTAGCCTTTTCGATGCTATGAAGCATCCGATAGAGGATCACTCCATCAGGAGCATGGATCTTATTGAGGAGCTGGTGCAGACAGAGTTGGAGGCTGAGGGATTTCTGGAGGATAGTGCTAGAGGAGCTACAGATTCAGAGGAGGCTGAGAGAGTATTTACTGCTGAGACTGGGGAATTTTCAGAAGATATTTCAGACACACTTCCAGCTGGAGAGATTATTCTAGGTGTAGGGGTTTGCACAGAGCCCCAAGGATCACCTATTTCTGTTGAGATTCAAAGTGTAGGGGATTGCACAGAGCCCCAAGGATCACTTATAACAGTTGAGCACCTACTAGAACTTGAACCTGATACGGACTCTATACTTGACCAGGAGGGAGTTATGGACACATCTATCATTGTGGAACCTCCAGGTATTTTTCAGCGCGATCAGGTAAGTATTTCTTTTATTTTGGAAACATCAAGACAAATACCAAAAGTTGATTTTATTGGCTGCGATACACTTCTTGATTTGGCATGTGTGGGAAATAATTGGGAAAATTTCATGGGAACATCCAAAATAGATTGCATTGATTATGATAAGTGTCTTGATGCATCTTGGGTAGATATTCATTGTAAAAAATTCTTTGAGATGCCTAAACTTGATTTTATTGGATGTGATTCATTTTTGGATAAATTGTATGCAAAAACTGATGTTATTTTATTTCCTTCGTACCCTGCACGCTCTAGAGGGGTAGTACATTGTTTTGCAGGGTCCAGAAGACTGCTGGAGTGGAAGCTTCATTTGAACAGACTGAAACCTCCTGAAATGAGTCCCACAAAGAATAAAGAGGGAGTTGCAGTTAAATCCAAGTGTGGGGGAGCGATGCACAGTGAAGTGGAACAAATGGAAGAAGCTCTTTCGCACACCCTGACTCCTCCACTACCGCGGTGGAGGCTTTTTCTTGACAGACTCCGACCACCAGAAATAAAAGGGAGTTTGATTTTTGTCGCCTTTTCCTTTATTGCATGTTTTCAATCTTAAAATGAGTTCTTGTTAATAAATAAGTGAGTAGAGTAGCATGACATGAATAAAATCATTGTAAATACCAGGTTTTGTGTTTTAGCACTTTATCTTGCATGATTAGGAAATAAATGTATCCCTTAGGTTTTCTCCATAGCATTTTAGAGCCTTTTGGAAAATAAATCAAATTTGGTTGTCAAAACTTAGGATTTAAGTTGATGGATGAAATCTTGGATGCTTGAGTACGATTTTGCTTTGGATTCTTAATTGAGAATTTGAGATGAATGGTTTTTACCTAGTGAGATTAGCCTTATTTGTGACACACATGTTATTGAACTCTAGAACTTGCTTAGGTTCTTTTAAAACCATATTTCGTTGATTGGATCACATTTATGAAGACTAATCCTATTGTGTCTATTTTTTCATGATCATGTTTGATACATACTCTTCTTGAATTGTCTCTCCTTATTCCTAATTCTAACCCCAATAATTTTTCTATGGATTTGTTTGCTTGGGATGTTTTCTTGATGTTATTTTGCCCGAGACGGACAAAGTTTTAAGTGTGGGGGAGTGATTAGTGATTTGGAAGCAATTTCATTTCGAAAAAAAAAAATTTTTGCAATGGAAGGATGGAAACAAATCACATTTTGAGTGAATTGGAATGCCAAGAATGCGCAAGAGAGATGGAAGCAATTGGAGATCTTGTTTCCTTATCATATTTTGAAGATCCAAGTGGCATGGTGTGACAATGAAAATTTTTCTGCAAGAAGAAACAAAGGCACGCAAAAGCAAAAAGAAAGAAAAAGTTGTGCCAAGGTGAAGAAAGAAGACAATTCGGCTAGCTTGGATCGAGATTGGCTTGGATCAAAAACTGAAAAGCTGGTATTTTGGGAAGCCAAGATCAGTAAAATCTTGTAGAGAGTGAACTGAGCTGGAATTAATCTGCTTCATGGCAGAAAAACTTGTGCCAAACAGAGAAAGAGGAAAATGCAGTGAAGTTGGAACATTGCTAGAATTCAGCTGTGCAGGAATTGGAATTAAATGCAAGGTTTGCTAACAATTGAAGAAATCTGAGTTGTATTTGTTGCTGCCGAGTAGCTGTTGAAATCAGAGAAGGAAAATACAGAAAAAAATCTGGAACAAATGCAGCAAAGAAGAAGCAAAACAGAAAATGCAGTGAAGGAATTTTCGAAATGCAGGGAAGTAAGCAAAAACTCTGAGCTGATCAAGAAAAAGAAGATGAAAACAATGATCTGCAGCTAAAAATCTGAATGGCATTGCAAATCTGAATCTGCCGAGTGCTGAATTTTAGGGCTGAACACAAAGGAAAAAAATCAGCACAAGCATTTTGTGCAGTTGTGTCAACTTGAATCTGAATGAAATTTTCTTGACTGTAAGTTCAGAAACTCTTTGAGAAAAGCTGGAATGCAGTTGTGTAGATCTGAATTAGTGCAAAGTTTGATAGCAATTGAAGAAAACAGCTTTGATACAAAGTTCCTGATAAGATTGAAGCCGAATCCAACTTGATGCTGAAAATTCTGAGCAAATTGAATGGCTGTGGAGCAATGTCCTGTTCGGAATTGTTATGGACTGCAACCTTGCTAAATCCGTAATTCTGAGTTGTAGCTACACAGATCAGTAACTACTGAATGATACAAACCAAATTCAAATGAAGCTGAGGAAAAGCTAGAGGCTGAATTGGGAAATTGCTAGGAGCTAAAGCAGAATTGAGTTGAGGATGATATCTGAAAGGAATAGAGAACAGAAGATCTGAAATCAGCTGTTCCCAATTCGAAAGAAGCTGAGAAAGATGATCCATTTGATACTACTGCTGTAAAGAAATTAGATGTTTGAAGGCTGAGCACAAACTGAGAGCAAGCAAAAGATGAAATCAGCAATACCTTTTTGTGCAGTTGGTATCAAATGAGCTGGATTTAAATTGTTAAGGCTGTAAATTCTGCATGAAGACTGATTTAGAGGACTGAAGAAATCTGAACAGCCTGGAAAGATTGCCACCAAGTCTGAATTAAAGGTTGTGAAGCTGATCAGAAGCTAATGAGAAGCTGAACAAAGCTGCACAAGGCTGAGAATTAGCTGAAAACTTATCTGAAAACTCTGCGCAAAGCTGGAAGCAGTGTAAAATCTCTGGAATAAAGCTGAGGAAAGAGTCTGAAATGCATTGCAATGTTTGTTCCCGAAATCTGAAGCTGAAAGCTGCTGAATGATACAAGCAAATTAGATTGAAGCTGAGCTGAATCTGAGCTAGAAATTGCTGCCGAAGGCTGGAATTGGACCTCCATTTGAAGCCGAATTGAAGCTGAATTGATTTAGAATTTCTGAAATGATGTAGCTGAATTGCAGTGGGACAATGGCATAAATTCTGAGCAATTCTGGAATGGATGCAGCAGAAACAAGATGAACTGCAGCTGTATAATCTGACCAAAAGCTGAGAAGAAATTCTGAGAATGCCCAAATCTTTTGAGGAGCTATGAATCATGATATTAAGTGTAAAATGAATCTGAAGTTGAAGGTGCACATTCAATTTCAGATCTAAGAAGAACAAATGGTTATTAGAAGTTTTAAAGTGGAGAAGAAGGAAAGAAGAGAGAAACAAGATGGCACACAAATCGGAAGTTTCGGCACCATTGAATCAAGTGAAGCTTTTCTCATCCAAATTGAAAAATTGTTCTACCATTATTCTGATTTCATTAGAAAAGGAGAAGGGAAGAAACCAAAAGTCAGAAAAAGAAGGAAGACATATTGGCAAATAGATAAGAAATTGGCACATTGAACCAAGGAAGGTTTCTTCATCCAAATCCAAGGAAAATATTTAAGTCTGAAGTCACAACATTTTTGAGATCATTAGGGGACTGCATGGAGAGCAAAGAGCATCAAAAATATCCCCAAGCAACCAAGTCTTCCACCTTATCAATTTTTTCTTTCCCTTGACTTATATTTCACACCTTACCATTTACTTGTTTTTTCACTTGTTTTTGTAGATGTTGATCCCAATCATGATAAATGGTAGAGAGTAGATAATAAGCAAGCCTATGGTAGTGCAAGAAGCATGTGTGTTTGAGTGAGCTCCACTTCCATCATCAACTTAGAAATTAAGGAGAGAGCCACCACTATTTTCCTTGAAAGGCTAGTGACTTAGATTCATCTCAATGACTCATGATAGATGAAAAGGCCAAGTTGTTGATTTAAGGACAAGATAGTAATCCATAGAGCTTAGATTTATGAGAATTGGCAACCCTAGGTAATTTCTTTCCAATTGCTTCTAATTATGCTTAAGAGAGCCTAAGGGATACTTATTTACTGTTTTCGCGAGACGCTCAAGGCTAAGTGTGGGGGAGTTGATAGATTCCATTTTATTGATCATTTGAGCTACTAAAATCCATGTTTGATCTATGTTTTTCTTGTCAAAATTGTGAAATTGCCCTAGGTTTTAGAACTTACCTTTATTTTGGACTTAATTGCAAATATGCAAATTTTTGGATTAATTTGGCCACTAAATTCTTGATCTATTTTTGTAGGCATCAAAGTTCAAGGATCTAGGGCATATTGGGTCAAACTCGAGTCGGAATTGACCCAGATCAGATTACCAAGATTACGCTTAAATCTGGGTCGTTCGATTCGAAAGCGGCTAGATCTGAGCCATCCGGGACGATCTGAAGCCATCCGAGCTAGGGCTAGGGTTGATCAAGCACCCTGATCAAGATCTGAAGGTTTCACCACAATCAGAGCTCAATCAGCCGTTGGATCAAGCTTGGAGGGCTCTAGAGCGTCCAATCACAGATAGAGTTGATCTGGACCGTCCGTTGCATATCTGGAGGATCCGAGCTACCACGAGGTAGATCCTGACCCCAGATCATCATCATCAAAGTTTGGCTCCAATCAGATCAAAATTAGCCGTTGGATTGAAGCAAATCAATCTTGACCGTCCATGCATGAATACTTAAGGAAAATTTTGGCCGCAGCTTCCCTATCGTGTCTTCGCCGCTACAGTGTCTTCCCTTCCGATTGTTCTTCGTGTTCTTGCATTTTTCTCTCCATCCGAAGGCGTGATCCCTCGACTCTTGATTCAGAGCTAGTGCTAGGTCGTCGAGGAAGCCATCAGTGAAGTTTCTGGATCAGATTTGCTCAATTCGCAGAACTGTTGAGAGGTTTCCGCGGTTCTGTTACTTGGCATCTTTTGATCGGTTGTGATCGATTTCATTCCAACTGAGCTATCTAGAGGGGTTCCTTAGAGAGTTTAGATCATCATCATTTCATCTCCGCACACAAACACAGCCGAAATGAAGATTCCGAGTGGAAATTTCAGAAATGAAGCAATCTGAACTTGACTCAATCGCAGATGGCATTTTCTCCACGATTTGCTGAGTTTGCGGGTCCGATTCTCTCCCTTGCTTGACAACCAAGGAGTACCTGAGCTGAAGAAGGAATCGAGGAGTAGATTTATTGTTTTAATCCCTGTTTTAGCTGTAGTTTTTGTGTTCTGTCCATTACTGCATTGTTCTGTTCTGAAAATCCATTGTAGTTACTGAGTTTTTCGAACTTTAAGCTCTTAGCTGTAAGTTAGTTTCAATTTTGCAAGTAGAGTAATCGAGACACTTGTTTAAGTGACAATTAGATTCAAATTTCTGTTAGTTTTTTGTCAATTTCCTGCGTGCCAATCAATTGGTTGCGTGCCAAGTTAGGTTCTGTTTTCTTGTCTTCCTTTCAGTTCTGAACTTGCCGCAGATTCCTTGATCTTAGTTGTTAATCTCTGCTTTAGTATAGATAGGTAGTGAGTTTAGCTACATTAGCAATTAATTGTAGTACTTTGCAAACCTATCTTCATGCGTATCAGTTTGCTATTGTGAGCATAGTTAATTTCTGCAAAAATTTCAGAGTTGTAAGTGTAGTTGTTTAATTTGTTTCAGCTGTAGTTTAGTTTAATCTTCATTCTAAGTAGTTTAGTTAACTGTTAGTGAGTAGTTACAATTAATCTCAGATTGTTTCGTCTCTTACATTCTGTTTATCAAGTCCCTTGTTGCGTGCCACTCTTAGCTCTGAAATTCCTGCTGAATTCTGAAGTTGCCAGGGCTGTTATCCAAATTGTCTCTGCAAATTCATTGGGTTAATTCCTGCCTTCGAGTCCTTTATATGTTTGCTTAGTTGACAAAGAATTTGGTTGTGATTTTCTGCAATTCAGTCCATGATTTAGCTCAGCAAGCATCACATTTCTGACTTCTTTACATTTCTGCACATGTACTTGGAGTTTTCGATTGTATTATAAGTGAGTTGTTTGATCTGAAAGTTTGACAAGCTTTTCATTGAAAGTTTGTTTTTCCCAATTTGCATTTGATTAGCTGCAATCCCGACTGTTAGAATCAGATTTTGGCACAAAATTTCAGCCCTTGGCACAAGAATTTCATCTTGTGTGCCAAGTTGTTAGAACACTGGTTTGCATCAGATTTTTATCAGTTTTTCTGGTGGAGGACAGCCATTGAAGCCTATTGATATCATCTTCAGAATTCTTGAGTTTCTTTGCATTGGTTTTCCTTCCAAAAATCATAACTAGTTTTAGTTAAAGTGCTTGTTCAAATTCGAAATCTCCCTTGCATTGAATTGTTGCAACCTTGTTTGTTTCCGAAAATCCCATCACTGTTTTTCTTTACTTCATTGCTTGGCATTCCTTTTGGTTTGTTGCAAAAAGAAAACAATTTCCCATAATAAATTTGCAAGTGCTTGAGTAAGCTTCCATTAGGTTAAGTACTAAGTGTCATTTCTTTGTTTAGCTCTTTTGTTCACTTATCTTTATTTTCATTTCATTCTTATTCTCAATTGCAATTTCAATTTCGATTGTATCCCAAAACTAAAATCCAATTACTTAAGTGAAATCCCGAAAATGACACATAATCACAAGTTTGAATCAAACTAGACAACTATCCCCGAGAAAAATACGACCTGTGGCCCCTATATTACATTTCCATAATTTTGATTGTAAAAGGGTTTCCAGCATTCATTTATAAATTCTAAATTTGAAGCCCACATTCGTGACACATAGTTTGGGCTCGTCACCTAGCTTCACTCACCGGGTCTTAGTCCAACCTAGCTTCACTCACTACGACCCATCTTCACTCTCCAGGATTTACTTCACCTAGCTTTACTCACTAGGATTTCTTTCACCTAGCTTCCCTTGCTAAGACCCAGCTTCACTTACCAGGATTTACTTCACCTAGCTTCACTCACTAGGATATCCTTCACCTAGCTTCCCTTACTAGGACCCAGCTTCAATCACCAGGACTTTTCCTCAGCTTCACTCACAAGGACTTCGTGCCCAGTCCCCGACCAGGACTTCGTGCCTAACTTCACTCATCAGGACTTTTGCCCAGCTTCACTCACCAGGACTCTGTGCCCAGTCCCCGACCAGGACATAATCCGAACTTAACTATCTGATCTCACTCAATCAAACTTAAATCGGTGTCAACACCAAAACAACAATCAGGTCAGACTGCATCAACAATCTCCCCCTTTTTGTTGTTTGACAACCCGATTTAAGTTTAGGTATTAGAAGTCAAGTTTATTATTGCAAGGGGATCAGAGTCCTCCCCCTACAATAGTTAAGTTCGTAATAAAATCTAAACTTAACTAACCATCCTCTCCCCCTTTATCAAACACCGAAAAGGGTGTAGACTGGTTATTATGTTTAAAAAAAACTCCCCTTAAACAAGCGTCTCTCCCCAAAACCAAAAGAAACAAAAAGTAATTTTTGAGTTGCAGATGAGGGGTATATACCATAAATGTATCATGGCAAAAAAAAATGTATATGCATCATATGACAGTAATGCAAGTATATCAGTGTGGCATCAAACTGCATCAGACACATAGTCCTGATCGGTCTCCTTGACCGATCAGGGAAAGGCCTGATCGGTTTGCTTGATCGATCAGGGAGTATCCTGATCGGTCTGTGGACCGATCAGGTTCATTGCTGTTCGATACAGAAAGATTTCTGATTGGTCTGTGGACCGATCAAATTTCAGAAAAATTTCTGAAACTCTGATACGTTCCAGATCAGACTACATTAACAACATGATTAGAGTCCCTTGACCAAAATCTATTTCTCCACACCAATTTTGATAATCCAACTTAATCCATAGTCCCAAGTTTGTATCAAGTCCATTGTCCTAATTCTCAATTCTATTGATAATTCACCAAGATTGGATTAAATATAAAAAACATTTTGACATTTTGAATAATTCGGTTGATCCTAGCATCTCACCCCATTTCAATACAAAAACATTTTGTTAAACCTTATAATTTGTGTGAGATGTCCCCAAGTTGCCCACCAATTAGGAATGACTTATCATGATCTTATTATGGATGACAACAAATACAAATGAGAAAATTTTTCCAGTATTACTGAACGGCACCAATAAATAGAGTAAATGGAAAAGATTTTTCATGTATCTATATTGTGTATGGAATTTATGGTTTCCATTGGTGTAAATCCAACACCTAAATTTGAGATGAAAAGCAATTCCCCATAGGTAGTAAATAGTTATCCATTAAGCGGAGGAAATGGTATCATAAGAAGCACATCCCCAACTAAGAATGACCATGTGTTTGGAGAACACATTATCAACAAACCATGTTGATAGATTCTCCCCCTCAACCAATGCTACACAACACGAAAGATAGATAATTTAGGTACCCAAACCTTGGGACCTAATGCACCTACAATGCAAGTCTTTGGGACTCATGCCTTGGTCATTTTCTTTCGAAGTCCTTGAACCCTAGAAACATTTGGTGATCTAAATTGGGTCCTAGACATTAATGACACAAAACTAGGTTCCTTAGGTCGGTAACCTATACCGACCTTGTTGTAGACCACTCTTCGGAAGTTGAGGATCATATCCAAGGTCTTAGAGCTATTTGAAAATTTTCCAAGAAGATTCTTGAGTTTTTCAACTTCACTCTTCAAGGCCTTGTTCTCATCCTCAAGTACCTCAACATGCAAATCATCTATATCATTATCATTGGAGGTTCTCAGTTGTTCTACTTCTACTTTTAAGGACTTTACCTTGTTCTTATATTTCTTAAGCAAAGTAGTTAAACAAGCAATAGTTATAACACTTATCTAGCTCGGGAGAGATTACCTCTTCATCGTCTGAAGATGATGAAGCCGTGGTTGATGGATCGCTTGACTCGTCACTACTCTCCATGTTCGAATCTTCAATTGCTATGAGAGCAACATGGCGGGTACTCTTCTCCTCCTTCTCCTCCTCGAATGAGCTAGATGAGGACTCATCCCATGTGGCCTTCAAGGCCTCCTTCTTCTTTACCTTTTCCTCCTTCTTCTTGAGTTTCTTCTTCTTTCCCTTGTCCACTACAACAAGAGCAATACCCTTCTCTTTTGGGCCTTTGTTAGCAATCTCATGTAGCTCCATTTCACAAAAAATATTATCTAATTTAACAATGGAAAGGTCCTTGGATACCTTGTAGGCATCCACCATGGATGACCACAAGGCATTCCTAGGAAAAGACTTGAGCACATACCTTACAAGGTCACGATTCTCGACCAGGGGTCGGTCCCCGATCCAGTGAAGTTCTGATCGGTCTTACTGACCGATCAGAGACCAGGGATCGGTCACCAGTCTGATCCTTAAACCCACTGAGTTCTGAGTCAAATCCCCTGATCGATCACCTTGACCGATCAGGGGAATGTTGATCGGTCAAGCTGACCGATCAACAAGGAGCCTGACCGATCAGGCTCTTGCCTGATCGGTCCAGGTCATCCTTGATCAGTCAGAATGACCGATCAGGGGTCTCGTGATCGATCACCAACCTTTGCGACCACACAGAATGTTTTCTGATCATTTTCTGATCGGTCACCAGATCATTTAGAAAACCTTCTGTTTGATCAGAAGCTTTCTGGATCGGTCAACAGACCGATCAAACATCCTAGATCGGTCCTATGACCGATCTACTATCAACAGAGTTCGTGTCAACTCCCTGATCAGACTTCGGACCGATCCAGCCAATCATTTCAACCCTGAGTCCAGAGAACAGGCTCCCTTGCCTTCTCTATCTCAATCTGGTCCCGGAGAACGAGCTACCGAGCCCTCTCCGACTTATCCCGATCCAGAGAACGAGCTACCTAGCCCTCTCTGACCAGTACACTTAATGCTTAGTCCCCCGGACTAAGACTTCATGCCCTGCTTCACTCATTGGGCTTAGTCCAACCTAGCTTCACTCACTAGGGCTTAGCTTCACTCACCAGGATTTACTTCACCTAGTTTCACTCACTAGGATTTCCTTCACCTAGCTTCCCTTGCTAGGACCCGGCTTCACTCACCAGGATTTACTTCACCTAGCTTCACTCACTAGGATTTCCTTCACCTAGCTTCCCTTGCTAGGACCCGGCTTCACTCACCAGGACTTTTGTCCAGCTTCACTCACCAGGACTTTGTGGTCAGCCCCTGACCAGGACTTCATGCCTAACTTCACTCATCAGGACTTTTGCCCAGCTTCACTCACATGGACTTCGTGCCCAGTCCCCGACCAGGACTTAATCCGAACATAACTATCTGATCTCACTCAACCAAACTTAAATCGGTGTCAACACCAAATTAACAATCAGGTCAGACTGCATCAACACCCTGATCCGTAACGGGAAACCACCAACAATGTCCTCCCCCTTCCCAAATGCGCAACACCATGCGCCAACTTTGGCGCCACCCCCACCGCAAGCAGATCGTCGACGTCGCTTCCTCCACAAGTCATGTCATCCCATTGCCTTGACAACGCCACCGTAGCTCCATGGTTGTCGCTCTCCCGTGCCCCTTTCGGCGTGACCACTTGCGGCCTTACCAGCATGTCACGCCACTGCAGGAATCGAAATTGCTGAAACAGTCGCCCTCCCACTGGTCTCCACTTGTCACCAGATTAATACTAGGGGTTCCACCACCGACAGGGGGGGCAACCGCTAACGCCCCCCCCCCCCGACTCTCGACATCTAATGTCTCCATCTAGTGAAGAATGACTACTTAGTTAGACCAAGGAGTATAACCCGTGCTAGTCTCACAGAATCAATGATGTTTGAATACATCAATTCGTTGGCTAGGGAAGATTTCAATATGTTCATAAGTACACATATAGATATGCTCACTAATTGTAATTCAATCACAAATTCTCTCATGCTATAAATCGTATTGTACACTCAAATTCTATCATTCTATCAATAAATAAGTTTAAGATCCAATCATAATAAATGTACACTCAAATAGTGAATATTTATTTATCCAATAAATAAGTGTAAACCATAAGGCGATTGTCTTAGGACATCTCTCAGATATAACACATCCATGACAACATGTTTCAATTTTTTTTAAGCTTTCAATTATGCCAATAAGATTTTTGTGTTTAGGGTTTAGGGGTTGGGTTGTAGTATTAAGCACACAAAAATTTTCAAACCGAAAAAATATTTGAGGTATACATTAGGTGTACCGGTAAAGTCGTTAGAATAACATTGATATATATATATATATAATATATTATATATATATATATATATATATATATATATATATATCCCACATCCCTTGCGACGCACACCCCCGAGCACCTTAAAAAAAATCATTTTGAAATTTTTTTTACTTTATATTATAGCCCAACCCTAAAGCCTAAAGACGAAAATCCTAAATGGCTTAATCGTAAGTTAAAAAAAATCAAAAAAAAAAACTAGGTGACGCCCAAGCACATATAGTGCATCGTCCAGGATGTCATTTATGTGTGTGTGTGTGTGTGTGTGTGTGTGGTGTGTGAAGGAGGTTATTGGAGTGCATTTATATTTTTTTTATAGTGACCAATTGATTCAAAATTGATCATATAATAGTTTTGGATTAAAATCATTACACTATCATTTTATGATCGGAATTTGTATATGAAAAATAGATGTACTATAAGAAGTACTATTAGAGTCCAACTATGTTTTTAAGGTGATTAAATATCTCAAAAATGATTGGACTCCAATGGTCTCATAAATTGTATTTATATTCATATTCAAATTTTGAATATAAAATAGTTATATAGTCGGTTTAGTACAAAACTATTACATAATTATTTTGAACTGGTTCGATCAATTTGATAATATACACGAACTTGATGATCTCTTAGTTACAGTGTATCTATATATTCAGATTTAAAATTTAAGTACAAAAAATAATTTTAACCAAAACTATTATATAATTTATTTATTCCTTTTTAAAATTGTTTTTAATATTTTTTAATTTATGGTTTATATAGATTTTAAAAAAAACTATAACAATATTCATATCACTTTCGGCAATTTACCAAAGGGCGTATCCAACTATTCGTAATTACCGAAAGGAGTACCATGGTTTCTATTATACCAAAGGGCGCATCCCATATAATGAAGTTACTTTTATACCCCTCCCGCCAAAGAATGACTTTATCAAACACAGTTTCGAGACAACCGAACCACTTTATCAATAAAATATTAATTTGTGGTTCGGATGGGTAGCAGTGGAAATTTTCTCCGTTCTCTCTCAGCGCAACAACGTAAATGGAAGTCCTTCATTTCGGATAAAAGCTCACTCTCAACCTCTCTCAGCGCAAGAACTCGCCTTCTTGCAGTCCTACGTGCCCTAGCTGTGATATAGTCGCGAGTTCATCCCCCGAATCCCTGCGGACAACCAAAACCTAGGCATTGCTCGAAAGCGTTTCTGTGTGATCCTGAGGTGGGTTTTAGTGTTAACGTTGAAGTGGAGACTGATCGGCATAATACACCAAGGGGTTAGGGTTTCTGCACGTTGGATTTATTTGATAATGTCAGGCAAAAGGTCAGTAGGTGGTTCAGCGTCTTCTTCCTTGGCATTATCCACCAAGGTATGTTAGCGATATGCTTAGGTCAAACCAGCATTGTTTGTCAACATGTTTAAAATTATTTTGCTGAATAAATTTGTACTGTATATAAACTATAGGATTCAGATGACATTGGACAAAAATTACGTTAGTGCAGTGTTTTAGGCCACTTTAAACAATTTTTTGAAGAATTTGACATTTTAAATGATCGACACATTGCGAAGATCAAAGGGTCGCCTTTCAGTTTTTTCCTGGACATACAAGAATTGCAACATATCCGTGGAATTTTGGTTAATATATTTGAAAGTTGGGATTCAACCTCGTAAGGTTTTAAATTCTCAGGTAATAGTTTTAGTTATGAATTGTAGACAATATCTATAGTATCTATAGTAAGATAAGACAGTAATATAGATGGCCTGAAATGATTAGTTTTTGATAAAGTTTAATCATTTCATTTTAGGGCTACTGAGGGACTGAAGTGAAAATGACTTCAGGCCCTCGGTAGGCCTGAAATAAAATCATTTCAGGCCTACCGAGGGCCTGAAGTTAATTTAGTTCAGGCCCTCAGTAGGCCTGAAATGAATACATTTCAGGCCCACCTCGGGCCTGAAATGAATACATTTCAGGCCCTCGTCGGGCCTGAATTGAATTCATTTCAGGCCCACGTAGGGCCTGAATTGAAATCATTTCAGGCCCAACGTGGAATAATTTCAAGCCTCTATTCTTGATGATAACTAAATTTTGTAATTATTTCAGGTGTACCGGTTGCGTTCTCCAGACGAGATGTTGCTTTGATACTGGGTATAGTGGACCGTGGTTTTTCGGTCCCTATTAATTCAACTAAAGCATCGGGTGACCTCTATCGTACTTACTTCTCAAAAGGAAAACAACCTACAAGAACAAGACTTGAGGAGTTACTTAAACATTTTTCTAAAAGTGTTGAATCAGAGGATGATGTGTTATTAGTGTGTAAATTTTATATTTTGTATATATTTGTTTGTGTTTTATTTTCGTCTAGTACATATAAGGTTCCTCTAGGTCTTGTAGATATAGTAGATGATTATGACAATCTAGGTAGATTCAATTGGGTAGAAGCTATCCATCAATTTTTGTCTCCACAAATACCTAAGATTGGGGACTTATTTTCATCAACTCAGGGAAACGAGAGCACCACCAACCTCCCTTACCTAAAGGGATTTGCAGGGCTTTTGGCAGTGAGTAGAATTAGCTTGTTAAATTTTATAATATTTTGATGTCATTAATGTATTTGGCTGCAAAAATTTGTGTAGGCATGGTTTTTGGAGCATGTACCAATTCAAAAACCATTCAATGTTGAAGGGCCCCGAATAAATAAGTGGAGGAATATTCCTTCGCATATTAGTAGGGTGAGGGACCTTGTCGACCGACTCTCGTCCGAAGAGGTAATTATTCTTAAATGTGATCTATCTGAGTTAGATAGAGAGGTAGTAACATTTGTGTACTTCGTAATTGACAGGTTATTGTTGAATTAATTCCTACCCTACATGAGAACACATTGTTTGAGAACCTTGATATCGGTGATGACATACCACGGGCAATGGAGACATCAGAAGGAGATGTTAGGCTATGTGGTGAATGCATTCTTAAGGACAACTGAATCAAGGAGCTAACAGAGGAGAATATATGTTTGAATGAAAGGGTTAAGGAATTACTTTCAATTATTGAAAAAAAAGGCATGGAGGGTCAAGAAAGCTATCCTGTAGTCGATCCTCTTTTTGATCCAGTATCTTGTACACCTAGGAGAGGACGTGACCGAACTCGGTATGATTACAGGGATACTCCAATTGACAGTCCAGTATGGCACCAGCTTTTACCTAAGGGGAAGCGGGACAGGAAACAAATATCAATTGTTATGGACAAGGGAAAAAGGAAACTTAGTGAGGAGGATATGGATGATGCAAGAGGAAACATTTACGATGTAATGGAAGTCATGTCTGAAGAAGACATAGAGGAGGAAACAAGAAGAACCTCCGAACTATACAAAATGAGGCAATAAGGCATTGATGTAAGTGTGTTAATTTCATTTAAAATACATCAATTGTATTGAATTTGGTCAATAATTAGTTTGGGCTAAATAAATTTTATTGATGTAGTTTGTGAAAAAACATTTTATGAATACAAAGAAGAAAAATAAAGATAAAGAAGTGGTCTACCTGATAAATAGATTAGAGAATCTAAAGTAAGTTACAAAATATTATAGTTTAGGTTAGTTTTTATATATTCTCTTATGTAATATATAATCATATCAATTTACATGGCAGGTTGGCAAATGAATTTATCTGGGAGGATGCACCCTTTGCTTTGAATTTGCATTCATTCTTACAAATCCTCAATGGAGAGGTTTTTACAAAAGGCGAGGTCATTGATGCCTTTTGTAAAATTTTATTTAGAGGAGCATCCGCATGTGGTAGGCCATACAACAAGTCAATATATTGTTCAACCTTCTTCACAGTAAGTGATGTATATTAATTAAACAGATATATTATACAAGACGTAATATTATGATATGGGTATTATTAATTTTGTGAATGCATATTTGTAGGCATCAATCAGATCGTCAAGAAAGATTTCCCTGCAACAAGTGATGAAGACTGATATGCTTGAACAAGGGTTTAGATTTATTTTAATCCCTTTGTGTAGTGATAATACACACTTTCACTTGTTGGCGGTGGATACAGAATCCATGACTTTTAATCATTTTAATTCTCTTGCTAGTGGTCGTAAATATAAGCATGAATTTGACACAGCGGTGAGCTACCTTCCTTTATTCTTATATATGGTCATCATTTTCTCTAAAATGTCATTGATGGTGATTAATAAATTCATGATATGTTTGACAGGTAAAAGAACTTAAACAATATACTCGCGAGGAACTTACGACTATTCATCCGTATCTACAAAGTCATCATCCCTTGGACAAATGGCCCTCCGTCAGACAAAAATGTCCCCAACAAGAACATAGGTAACTAAATGAGGAAGAACTTTCTTATTTTTTAAAATAAGAAAGTATTTTATAAACCAACTTATTGAAATCTAAAAAAGTGTTTGTTAATTTCAGCGTGGACTGTGCCTTCTTTGTCATGCAATATGTTCGATGTCTCCTATATGATGAGAAGATGGATTTCAAACAAGGAGACATGAGTAGAATCAGATTTGAGCTGACAGTTAATATTCTGAGAGACATGTATTGTAAAACTTGAGATAATCTGAAAACTGTATTGGTGATGTAAAAATCCATTGCTGTTGATTGACATCCATTTGTATGGAAAAATCTCCTTATGTGGATGTTGTTATGATTATGTAGATGTTGTTATTCTATATAATATATTGTCAACAAAAACAAAACAATTGGGTGAAGTTTATTCAAATCCAGTTGTTGCACTGTTGTGTGCCAAGTGATACGGTCAGATATAATAACTGATAATGCACTGTTGTGTGCCAGTTGCTGCACTGTTGTGTGCCAAATGATCTATTCTGTCACATCTTGTAGGTAAATATAGATTATTATTCTAAAAATCATTATATAATCTAATCAACAATATATATTATATAAATCAGATATAGGAAAACCTATAGGATGATATATTCTGTCACTATTGGGTTATGCACTGTTTTGAGCAAAACCCACTGATGGAACTAAACTAAACCTATAGGTTTGGAAAAAATTATAATTTGATGTTTCGGACACCTAATCTACATTCTCCAACCTCAACCCAAACTACTGATAATGGATTTTCAGAAATCCAGATATGGGAGGGCCATCAGTGGGTTTTGCTCAAAACCCACTGATGGAACTAAACTAGCCCTATAGCTTTGGAAAAAATTATAATTTGAGGTTTCCGACACCTAAAATACTTTCTAGAACCTCAACCCTAACTACTGATAATGGATTTTCAGAAATCCAGATATGGGAGGTCCATCAGTGGGTTTTGCTCAAAACCCACTGATGGAACTAAACTACACCTATACTTTGGAGAAAATTATAATTTGAGGTTTCCGACACCTAAAATACTTTCTCCAACCTGATCCCTAACTGTTGATAATTTTTTTTCATTAATCCAGATATGGGATGTCCATCAGTGGGTTTTGCTCAAAACCCACTGATGGAACTAAATTACACCTATAGGTTTGGAAAAAATTATAATTTGATTTTCCGACACCTAAAATACTTTCTCCAACCTCATCAATGGGTCCTTCAGTGGAGTTGAGGTGTTACAAACCTCAAATTATAATTTTAGGCCCACGTTGGGCCTGAAATAACTTTATTTCAGGCCCAAGGTGGGCCTGAATAAAGTTATTTCAGACCCAACGTGGGCCTGAAATACATTTATTTCAGGCCCACGGTGGGCCTGAAAGAAGACAATTCAGGCCCAGCGTGGGCCTGAAATAAAAATATTATTTGAGGACCACCCTTAACCATATAATATTTTGACTTCATCCCCCAAGTTGGATTACATATTTTATCCCTAAACCCTAAAATACTCTCTCCAACCTCACCCCTAAATACTGATAATGGTTTTGTAGAAATCCAGATATCGGAGGTCCATTTGTGGGTTTTCAGCAAAACCCACTGATGGAAATAAACTAGACCTATAGCTTTGAAAAAAATTATCATTTGAGGTTTAGGACACCTAAAATACTTTCTCCAACCTCAACCCTAACTACTGATAATGGTTTTTCAGAAATCCAGATGTGGGAGGTCCATCAGTGGGTTTTGCTCAAAACCCACTGATGGAACTAAACTATACCTATAGGTTTGGAAAAAATTATAATTTGAGGTTTCCGACACCTAAAATACTTTCTAGAACCTCAACCCTAACTACTGATAATGGATTTTCAGGAATCCAGATATGGGAGGTCCATCAGTGGGTTTTGCTCAAAACCCACAGATTGAACTAAACTACACCTATAGGTTTGGAAAAAATTATAATTTGATGTTTCTGACACCTAAACTACTTTCTAGAACCTGAACCCTAACTACTGATAATGGATTTTCAGAAATCCAGATATGGGAGGTCCATCCGTGGGTTTTGCTCAAAACCCACTGATGGAACTAAACTACACCTATAGGTTTGGAAAAAAATATAATTTGAGATTTAGGACACCTAAAATACTTTCTCCAACCTCATCCCTAACTGTTGAAAATGCTTTTTCACAAATCAAGATATGGGAGGTCCATCAGTGGGTTTTGCTCAAAACCCACTGAAGGAACTAAACTAGCCCTATAGCTTTGGAAAAATTTATAATTTGAGGTTACTGACACCTAAAATACTTTCTAGAACCTGATCCCTAACTACTGATAATGGATTTTCAGAAATCCAGATATGGGAGGTCCATTAGTGGGTTTTGCTCAAAACCCACTGATGGAACTAAACTATACCTATAGGTTTGGAAAAAATTATAATTTGAGGTTTCCGACACCTAAAATACTTTCTAGAACCTCAACCCTAACTACTGATAATGGATTTTCAGGAATCCAGATATGGGAGGTCCATCAGTGGGTTTTGCTCAAAACCCACAGATTGAACTAAACTACACCTATAGGTTTGGAAAAAATTATAATTTGATGTTTCTGACACCTAAACTACTTTCTAGAACCTGAACCCTAACTACTGATAATGGATTTTCAGAAATCCAGATATGGGAGGTCCATCAGTGGGTTTTGCTCAAAACCCACTGATGGAACTAAACTACACCTATAGCTTGGAAAAAATATAAATTTGAGGTTATCGACATCTAAAATACTTTCTCAACCTCATCCCTAACTGTTGATAATACTTTCTCCAACCTAAAATACTTTCTCCAACCTCATCCCTACTTTCTCCAACCTATAGCTTTATTTCAGGCCCACCTGGGCCTGAAATATCTTATTTCAGGCCCACGTTGGGCCTGAAATAACTTTATTTCAGGCCCAAGGTGGGCCTGAAATAAAGATATTTCAGGCCCATAGTGGGCCTGAAATACATTTATTTCAGGCCCACCGTGGACCTGAAATAAAAAAATTTCAGGCCCACAGTGGGCCTGAATTAAATATTATTTGAGGATCACCCTTAACCATATAATATTTTGACCTCTTCCCCCAAGTTGGATTACATATTTTATCCCTAAAGCCTAAAATACTTTCTCCAAACCTCACCCCTAACTACTGATAATGGTTTTGTAGAAATCCAAATATGGGAGGTCAGCAAAACCCACTGATGGAACTAAACTAGACCTATAACTTTGAACAAAATTATAATTTGAGGTTTCGGACACCTAATCTACATTCTCCAACCTGAACCCTAACTACTGATAATGGTTTTTCAGAAATCCATATATGGAAGGTCCATCAGTGGGTTTTGCTCAAAACCCACTGATGGAACTAAACTACACCTATAGTTTGGGAGAAAATTATAATTTGAGGTTTAGGACACCTAAAATACTTTCTCCAACCTCATCCCTAACTGTTGAAAATGCTTTTTCACAAATCAAGATATGGGAGGTCCATCAGTGGGTTTTGCTCAAACCCACTGATGGAACTAAACTACACCTATAGGTTTGGAAAAAATTATAATTTGAGGTTTCCGACAGCTAAAATACTTTCTAGAACCTCAACCCTAACTACTGATAATGGATTTTCAGGAATCCAGATATGGGAGGTCCATCAGTGGGTTTTGCTCAAAACCCACAGATTGAACTAAACTACACCTATAGGTTTGGAAAAAAATTATAATTTGATGTTTCTGACACCTAAACTACTTTCTAGAACCTGAACCCTAACTACTGATAATGGATTTTCAGAAATCCAGATATGGGAGGTCCATCAGTGGGTTTTGTTCAAAAACCACTGATGGAACTAAACTACACCTATAGTTTTGGAGAAAATTATAATTTGAGGTTTAGGACACCTAAAATACTTTCTCCAACCTCATCCCTAACTGTTGATAATGTTTTTTCACAAATCAAGATATGGGAGGTCCATCAGTGGGTTTTGCCCAAAACCCACTGATGGAACTAAACTAGCCCTATAGCTTTGGAAAAATTTATAATTTGAGGTTACTGACACCTAAAATACTTTCTAGAACCTGAACCCTAACTACTGATAATGGATTTTCAGAAATCCAGATATGGGAGGTCCATCAGTGGGTTTTGCTCAAAACCCACTGATGGAACTAAACTACACCTATAGTTTGGGAGAAAATTATAATTTGAGGTTTAGGACACCTAAAATACTTTCTCCAACCTCATCCCTAACTGTTGAAAATGCTTTTTCACAAATCAAGATATGGGAGGTCCATCAGTGGGTTTTACTCAAAACCCACTGATGGAACTAAACTAGCCCTATAGCTTTTGATAAATTTATAATTTGAGGTTTCTGAGACCTAAAATAGTTTCTAGCACGTCAACCCTAACTACTGATAATGGATTTTCAGAAATCCAGATATGGGAGTTCCATCAGTGGGTTTTGAGCAAAATCCACTGATGGACCTCCCATATCTGGATTTCTGAAAAACTATTATCAACAGTTAGGGATGAGGTTGGAGAAAGTATTTTAGGTGTCCATAACCTAAAATATATAATTTTTCCAAAGCTATAGGTGTAGTTTAGTTCCATCAGTGGGTTTTGCTCAAAACCCACTGATGGACCTCCCATATCTGGATTTCTGAAAAACCATTATCAACAGTTAGGGATGAGGTTGGAGAAAGTATTTTAGGTGTCCATAACCTCAAATTTATATTTTTTCCAAAGCTATAGGTGTAGTTTAGTTCCATCAGTGGGTTTTGCTCAAAACCCACTGATGGACCTCCCATATCTGGATTTCTGAAAAACTATTATCAACAGTTAGGGATGAGGTTGGAGAAAGTATTTTAGGTGTCCATAACCTCAAATTTATATTTTTTCCAAACCTATAGGTGTAGTTTAGTTCCATCAGTGGGTTTTGCTCAAACCCCACTGATGGACCTCCCATATCTGGATTTCTGAAAAACCATTATCAGTAGTTAGGGTTGAGGTTGGAGAAAGTATTTTAGGTGTCCTAAACCTCAAATTATAATTTTGTCCAAAGCTATAGGTGTAGTTTAGTTCCATCAGTGTGTTTTGCTGACCTCCCATATCTGGATTTCTACAAAACCATTATCAGTAGTTAGGGGTGAGGTTTGGAGAGAGTATTTTAGGGTTTAGGGATAAAATATGTAATCCAACTTGGGGGATGAAGTCAAAATATTATATGGTTAAGGGTGGTCCTCAAATAATATTTTTATTTCAGGCCCACGCTGGCCTGAATTGTCTTCTTTCAGGCCCACCGTGGGCCTGAAATAAATGTATTTCAGGCCCACGTTGGGCCTGAAATAACTTTATTCAGGCCCACCTTGGGCCTGAAATAAAGTTATTTCAGGCCCGACGTGGGCCTGAAATATCTTTATTTCAGGCCCACCTCGGGCCTGAAATAAATTATTTCAGGCCCAGTGGGCCTGAAATAAAGATATTTCAGGTCCTCGTAAATTTGTGAAAATCATCCGAGGGCCTGAAATATTTGATAAAAAACAAATTCCTCTAATCCCTCTAATTTTCAGGTTGATTTGTGGAAAATCAGATAAATATTTGAGAATTAAAAATTTCCTTTTAATTTTGATATGTGTTATATATTTGAAATACAAAAAATATACCTAAGTTATTTGTAAAATAACTGTAAAAAAAAAGTTACCGTTTAGGGCCTGAAATCCTCTATTATCAGGCCCAGCAGTTAGTGAGCTATATAGGGTCCTTGGGTCCCTAGTGGTAAGCAATCGTCTCGTAGATCGTGATTTGTTGCCTATAGCTTTGAAGTTAGCGTGCTTACCTCCATTGGAGTTGTGGTGGCCGACATCCTCTTCATCGGACTAGTCGAAAGGTACGTAACAAAATTTTTTATTTTTTTCATTTCAGTGTAGTTTTTGCTTCTGACCTAGGGTTACCGATTGTTGCCACTCAATGACCGAATGTGAGGATACCCTTGACGAACGAAATCTAAGTGTCATTTTTGCATCAGTTTCGCATAATTTTTGTTTGATGGTTCCTAAGTTCGGGATGGCTCCGAAAAGATCATCTTCAAAGGAAGCTGCTGCTAAAAATTCAAAGAAACATCAAGGTCCTGGGAGAAGTCATGGGAAAAAACAACAACCACAACGAAAAATCAAATTGCCAAACCAGTATATGAGTTTTGCCAACAGAGGTCGAACTAAACGAATGAACTGGAAAAGTAGCCTTTGCCATTTCCAAAATTTTATAGATTCTGTTCCACCCACACCAGCACAAGAACAATTGCTTCGACAAACACCCTTTTCATGGGTCCTCGACCTCCCCACTAGTTCTTGTGTAAGACCTCAGGTTCAAAATATGTTTGATAATTGGGATGAAGAAGAAAAGAGCTTTGTGTTCCATGGGAAAAAACTCAATTTCACAAAGGTTGACCTATCACTTATTCTAGGGCTACCTGACAATGGAGAGGTAATCCAACTTGATTTCAATGAGGCCTCTAGCCCACTGTACAAGGAATATTTTGAAGATTCCAGTTGTTCTGCAAAGCATTTGGAGAAACTGATAACGAAGTCTACATCCAATGACAAGCTGTACTGTCAGATGTATATACTGTATTTTTTTTCCACAGTTCTTTTTTGTGGTACAAGCAGCACACTTCCCATTCCAGCAATGTCACTCATTGATTGCGTTGATGATTTTGACAATCTACCAAACTATAATTGGTGCAATGCTCTGTACAATTTCATGGCTCCTCAGTTGGAAGCCATTGGAAAGGAGGTCACATTGAGGCGTACAACACATGTAGGTGATACAAGCCAACCGGCCAAGGCTCCCTTGCTCAAGGGATTTCCAAATATTTTGGCTGTAAGTTAGAGTGCATCTGCCTGCTAATATATGATATGATGGATACTAATTACTGAATATAATCATGTTGCAGGTTTGGGTTACTGAACATATTAGTATTGCTGCTCCTCATCATCCTCATAGATTGCCAAGAATTCTTCGGTGGAATTGGCCTAAGGCTCATGTAGAGAGTATCAAAAGGATGATCGACCGTGTGCCAACAAATTTAATTCTGGTTGATTTAATCCCATTTGATATAGAACTGGATTTAGTACCTCACTACTCTCCTCCAACTGAACCACTTGAGGTACACAGTGAGGTATTAAAGCAGGCAACCGAAGGAAGCCAGGCTGCAGAAGATAGACTACAGGCCTTAGAGAAGGAAAGCTGCAATGAATGTATACAAAAGCAAGAACATATTGATACCTTACAGCAACAATTAAATGTAGCTCTTAAAAGTTTGGAGGATGTAAAAATTGAGTTGGCAACAGCCCTCAGGGACAAGGATCAAATAAATGCTCAGAGCCATAGACTACTTGCTGAAAAGGATTCCCTGGTCAAAGAAAAAGATGAAATAATTGCTCAGAAGGAGACAATAATTGCTGATAAGGATTCCCAGCTTAAGGAGAAAGATGATCAGTTGAAAAGAATGATAGTTGATCAAGATATAATCAAAGATAAGCCTGACGAGACAATCCGACAACTGAGTATACAATTAGAAAGCAAAGGCTCAGATGACCCTCAGCCACTTCCAAAAAAAATAAAATTAACTCAGGTAAGACCACCCAACGAGGACAAAGGCAAAGAAAAAGAAATTGTTCAGGATGAGGACGAGGATGAGGGAGAGGATGAAGCTGAAGATGAGGAGGCTCCTGCCCAATCAATGTCACAATCTACATCGCAAACAACACAATCTGCAACCTCTACTCAAACAAATTTATCTGATCAACAAGTTGCTAAAGGGAAAGAACTCCAAAAGGTCAAAAGCAACATCTTGAAGAAAGCCAAGGCATTTTTTAAGAAGAATAAAGATGCGGAGATTGCAGAAACATTATTAAAGCTTAGTAAATTAAAGTGAGTTAGTTGCTATTGCGGTTGCATCTATTTGTAAAACAATGATGGTTATTGTCATTCATTAATAAAATTTATTCATTCACTTTTAAATAAGGTGCTTACATTATGTTGATGTAGGTATCAATTGCAACCAGTATGGTCCAATGGGACCTTTACATTAGATATGCAATCATTTTTTACAATATTTGATTGGAATGACTACACCTCCGGGGATTGCATAAATACTTACTAGACTATTATTGTAAATGAAGCCAAATCCTGTAACTCACCTTACCACCCCTCCATATTCTGTGGGGTGGGTTTTGAGGTAAGTAAATTAGCAACTTAGTTTATGTTTATTTTATAGGATTGAGTCAACTAACACTTCCTTTTTAATAAACATAGGAATTGTTTGAGGTGATACATGCTGCAGCATTTGAACAAACAATTGCTACTGATACAAATAAGCCAATTAGATATATCTTCTGTCCTCTAAATAATGCAGATGATCACTGGCATCTATTGATTATTGACCTGGAGGAAAGTAGTTTCCTTCATTATAATTCTCTCGGCGCCACAGAAGGGTACACAGCCAAATATGAAAAAACTGTAAGTTTTCTATTTGATATATAAACGTTTACAAAAACTATGTGATGAGCTAGAATTTTGACTAATGTAATTTCTATGTAGGTGGCGTTTTTTAAAAATTTGAACTGGTCATATTATTTGAATTGGAATAAAGGTTTGCCAGAAATATCGGGGAAAGAGTTTAATCAAATTGTAGTACAAGGACCCACCCAAAGCAGATCGTAAGCTAATGTTTTTTGTATTTTGGTTTAACACTACCTAATCTTTCATGCTTGAATTTATATGCTAACAACACTGACTCATAATGCTTGTTTCAGGTTGGATTGTGCTTTCTTCATCATGCGATTTGCTGAAAGTTTGGTCTTTCAACGCTCTACCAATTTTAGCCAAAAACAAATGAAACCTTATCGTTTTCAGGTGGGATACAAAATAATGAGAGACAAGTTCTGGAAGCAAACTCTGTAATTTTTTGTTTTGTTGCTACAATCCATATATGTAAGTGTAATGACAAACATTGTATATTTGTAGTTATAATGTATGTAATTGATATTGAAATCAATGGAGCATTTCTTTCGATCCATGGTTTTTTTGTAATCTATAATCTTTAAACTGTAATTGTTGTCAATTACATCAATAATTTTTTAGGGAAGTATTTTGATTTCAGGCCCACAGTGGGCTGAAATGACATTATTTCAGGCCAGAGGGGCCTGAAATGATTTATTTCAGCCACACTGGGCCTGAAATGCTAGTATTTCAGGCCCAAGAAGGGCCTGAAATGATTTTTCAGGCCTATCTGGGACTGAAATGAGTTATTTCAGGCCCAGCTTGTTTTTTGTATCTCTAATCTTTAAACTGTAATTGTTGTCAATTACATTAGTAATTTTTAGGGAATATTTTGATTTCAGGCCCACGGTGGGCCTGAAATGACATTATTTCAGGCCCAGAGGGGCCTGAAATGATTTATTTCAGGCCCACACTGGGCCTGAAATGCTAGTATTTCAGGCCCAAGAAGGGCCTGAAATGATATTATTTCAGGCCCTATCTGGGACTGAAATGAGTTATTTCAGGCCCAGCTTGGGCCTGAAATGAGTTATTTCAGGCCCACACTGGGCCTGAAATGCTATCATTTCAGGCCCAAGCTGGGCCTGAAACATATTGTTTCAAGCCCACGCCTCTGGTTGCAAAAAAATTATTTACAGTATGATTAAATTTTTATACGCCAATCTTTTAAATAAATGAACATGTTGTGACCACATTTTTAAAAGATAAACAAGAAGGAGAGTACCTAAATACACATTGCACACCACAATTGAATTCCATTAACATCAAAACCTCATATTATCAGAATTTGGCACATCAGGAGGTTTGTATGATGGACCTAGCATATTTGGATTTTTCAAACCTCATTATCAGTTCTCAGACTTTACCTAATTATTGGTATTTTAGCTAGGATATACTATTTTTCGTCTCCAAACAAAGTCCTAATTATTATCTAAAACTGTGTTGATACAGTATCAGTTGGTACACAACACTCATTTAACAAAGCAAAAATCAGAGGGGGTTAAACAACAGATTTTCAGAAAACACAGGACTTCAGGACTTCAAGTTCCTGAAATAACATTATTTTGGGTTTACAAATGATACGACTTCGATTCTGATATATTCTGCTTATAACACAAGGTAAAATGTATCATAATATTGAAATACTTCTATAAGTCACAACATTAACAACTAGTTTTTTTAAAGAATACTATACATTCAGTTATCCTCCTTACAAAATAAACACTTCCATCAGAACATTTCTGCAATTCATAAACCAATTAACTCAAGACCTTGGGGCTGGCGGCATTCTACATGTCCTTTTATTATGGCCAAGTTGTTTGCACCGGCTGCATTTAAGTTTCACCTTGCCATTGTGTCTTGACTCAATCCGTGCGTTCTTTCGTCTACCAGGCTGCACAAGGCTACGGGGACATCGAACTGTAATGTTGTTTACTCCACTAGGCCAAAACTGCTTGCTTCTACAAGGGTAAATACGATCCATGTAAACCCACTTCCAAGTTTCAGAATAAAAATAATGCTCACAATATCGGAGTGTATCGATATTCCTGTGAACTATTACAGCTATAGCATGTGAGCAAGGGAGTCCTGAAATTTAAAACTCCCCACAATGACAAAAGTTTTTTTCCAAATCAACAATGTATGAAGTGCCCCATGTTTCTACCTCCATTTCTGATTGAGAGTAAGGGTGAACCTTATAAGCTCTAGCTTTCCCTCTCCTTGATTCCATTTCTTTTGTAGCATGAGGTGTCAAAGCAACATGTCATTTGGAAACTTCCTCTCTACAGTTATAGAACCATTGAGCTACCTTTCTTCTTGTATTATCAATTAACCTATTTATGGGAAGCTCACGTGTAGACTTAAACAAAGCATTCAAGCTCTCCACATAATTCGTGGTAAGCATTCTGTACCTTCTCCCAGTAAAGTGTGCATTTGCCCACCTTTTAGGGTCAATGTTCTGAAGCCACTTATGAGCATCTGGATGTTTTTCGAGCATTGTCTGCATTATCATATCATATTGGAGTGTTGTGTTGGCTCGTGCTGCTGCCCAAAACAAACCTACACCAGCTCTACTTCCAGTATCAGTTACCATATTACAAGACATGTGGTGGCAACAAAAAGCATGATGCGCGTTTGTGAATACTTTTCTGACTGCTGATATAATGCCCCGATGTCTATCTGATACTATGGTGAGTGAGTGATCATCAACAGCAAAAAACCTCTTTGTATGATCCAAAAACCACTCCCAAGCAGACCCACATTCTACTTCAGCTATTGCAAAGGCAACTGGGAGAACATTGTCATTACCATCAATCGCCGTTGCAATCAACAATACTCCTGGATACTTTCCTCTTAGGTGTGTCGCATCAATTCCGATAAGTCTACGCAAATAAGACCTGAACACCCTTCGGCAAGCACCAAAAGCCCAAAAACACCTCTAGAACTGATTGTCACCATTCGTGCATAGTGCCACATAAGTTTCAGGATCTCTAGCTCTTAACTCACGCAGATATTGTGGGAGATCTCTGTATGCCTCATCATAATCTCCAACAACCTTTTTCAATGCTTTCTCCCTAGCTATGTATGCTTTTCTGTATGATATCGTCACTCCAAATCTAGCTTTAATATCTGAAATAATCATACTTGGTTTGTATTGTTCATTATGAAGAAATTGCTCTTCAACAAATGATGAAGAGCATGCATGATGATCAGCACTTTCCCTAACACTTCGACATTGGTGTTCCTTTATATATTTTGTAATAGTGAACTCTACTTCCCCCCTTCCTACTACTCTCCATGTACATGGTTGGTTAAAACACACTGCTTTAACTCTGTTTTTCCGGGTGTCAACTGGGTTATATCTCATATGCTTAACCATCGCATGTTTAATAAGTGCATTCTTGAATTCTTCTCTAGATGGAAATATCTGCCCCACAAAAAATTCATGCTCATCTCTTGCCTCTAGCTCTCGAATTGGCCCAGCAAGCAATCGAGAATTCAAAATATATGGATCTTCAGCTAATGGAAACTCCTCCTCTAGGTCACTGTACTGATCTGGGGGGAATTCATATTGCTCAATCTGCATATCATCAGCTTGGAATTCTAGTACACTTGTACTGGGTACAAATTCTTCTGCATTCCGGATTTCAATTTCTTCCTCCCCACTCCAGGTTGGCTGAAAGATTTCAACTACTCTTGTAGAAGAATTCAAACCCTCATCTTCTAAATTATTTGCTTCTTCATTTAGATCAATTGCCAAATTCCTTGTAATGCTATTATCACCATACTGGGAAGATAATGGAATATTATTACTAGTTATTTCTAATCCTTTCCCCGTAGCCACATTATCATCAAGAGTATTCCATATCTCAGAGAGAATTTCGTCAACAATATTATCATCCTTGAAAAAAATTATAATTAACTTTATCAAACTTTGAAATTGATAATAAAGGCCCTAGGAGCCCCTGAGGACCTGAAATCATTTGATTCAGGCCCAGGGATTTGATTTCAGGCCCTACCAGGGCCTGAAATCATTTTATTTCAGGCCCAGGTCGGGCCTGAAATAAAATTATTTCAGGCCCAGGCAGGACCTGAAATCATTTCCTTTCAGGCCCACTCCGGGCCTGAATCATTACATTTCAGGCTCAGGGAGGGCCTGAAATCATTTGATTTCAGCCCCTCCCTGGACCTGAAATAAAATAAATTCAGGCCAGGTCCTGGGAGGGCCTGAATTTCTTTTATTTCAGTCCCTCCGAGAGCCTGAAACAAAATTTTTCAGCCTCTCCTATTGCCTGAAATCTAATGACATCATGCACTCTCAGGGCCTGATATCATGTAATGCATATCACCCTAAGCCTCCTCCAAAATAAAAATAGTACAAAGAGTTTAACTTGATTAAAACTATATCTGATACCATATCAAAGATGACAATCATACGTACATTCCTATTTCTCTTAGTTACCAATCTGTTGTTTCCTTTTTCTCCTTCGACAACCTATTTTGTTGCTTCCTTTTTCTCCTTCGACAACCTATTTTCCTCAGGTGCTTTGGTGATGAATCGAGTTGTGCAAGGAAGCAATATATACATACATTCGTGATCATTCGACTTGTGCAAATCATTTCACATATATATATTGGCTGAGAAAAATTCGACTGCTACCCATCCGAACCACAAATTAATATTTTATTGATAAAGTAGTTCGGTTGTCTCGAAAATATGTTTGATAAAGTCATTCTTTGGCGGGAGGGGTATAAAAGTAACTTCACTATATAGGATGCGCCCTTTGGTATAATAGAAACCATGGTACTCCTTTCGGTAATTACGAATAGTTGGATACGCCCTTTGGTAAATTGCCGTATCACTTTTATTATTAGTTTTCTTTTGTGAAAACTTCAGGTCTTGAATGATCTAAATATTATAAAAAAAAATTATTAATTACATAGATTAACTTGACAAAATGTTCACATTAATATAATTGCAAATGCAAACAATGTATTGGCTATCGTGGTTTTTAACCAACCCATCTACCAATGATCAGGTGGATGATCTCAAAATTGAGATATGTGGAATTGTTCATAGAAGCACGCTTAAAAGTTTCAACTAAAATTTTCTCAACATAAATGATTTCAACCTGGAAGTGATATTATTAACTTAGAAGATATTAGCTAAGCCTGCAATATTTAATAGCTCCATTGATTTTGATACTACAAAATCCTGCAATTTTCAAGCGACTCGGGATGCCGAGTTATATAACTCGACTTTGGCCGACTCACAAGAGCACTTCCTGTTGGATATATAATGTGAATGGAAAAAGAGATGGTGGGACTTTAGTCCCACATTGGGATTCTCTAGTGAATGAAAAGTGAGGTGGAGAATAAAGAGGCTCCATTGTGAATGGAACTTTAGTCTCACATTGAGAGTCTCAAAGCATAAATGTTTGTTTATATTATTTCACAAGCATGATAGTTGTGAACAAATGCTATGGGAGATACTCTCTCTCATGCGTGGGTGCGCAGTGGGAGGTGCAAATCTAGGGTCCAGATTTGTACTAAACCAAGTGAACTCGTGTACGTGCATGACCTACGTGCGTCAAATGTCCGACCGGTCGGGGCAAAATTTGGGTCTGAGCCTATATAAAGAGGTTGTGACCGAGAGCAAAGGATATACAAAGAAAGAAATTATCTTCCACCTCGTTCCCGACCTTCCTTGATTTAATAGCGTTCGGGTACTTCCTCAGTTTGCCACCCGCAACGAGTGTTCCGTTGTACCCGTGGTCCTGCTGTTGTATCCTGAGAGACAGACGTTCATCTGAGCCTCGAAACACTGTCGGAAGCGGACAAATCTGTTTCAAGGAAACTGCGCTGCGCAAGCCTCAGCAACTTCCTGGTTGGGAGACGTCCGACTACTGCTCGGGAGCTTTGCTTGGGAGCTCGGCTCGGGAACTCGGGTGCTCGAGAATACTACTCGAGAGCTCGGGAGGTACTGCTCGGGAGCTCGGTAAATCCTAGTCGGGAGACTCCGCTCGGGAATTCCAGCACGGGAGCTCGGGAGACCTGGTTAGGAGACTGCAGACTACATAAAAGGCAGCTCGGGCCACTCAACAGCTAAGTTGAAATTATTTTTTGTAATTTTAATTTATTGTAAATTCTCCGAAAGGAGTCAGTTTCCTCCAACACTTCCTCCATCATGCTTATCAAAGTATCTTGAAAGGTGTTCAAGAGAAAAAGGGTTGCGACTACGAGTAAACAAAGACCATTCGAGATACCAACAAAGCTTCAAATATCATAAACCAAAGTTACCGTGCAAGAGAGCATCTAAGAACACCCAGGGCCGTCTTTAGACATAGGTCATTAAGGCCTATGCCTAGGGCCTCAATTTTTATTGGGGCCCATTATTTTTGATATATTAAACATATTTTTTATTATATATTTTAAGAGAATGGAAAAGAATAAGGTCTTGATAAAAAATTTACGTATCTTATTTTTTAGTCAAAACTATAGATTTTATAAAATCTTATTATGGTTCCAATGGATAGAGTCATAAGGGGTTCTCTTTTTAATATTTTAAATTTAATTTTTATTATGTATGTTATTTTATAAGATCTAATGTATTCCTCTTCTATATCTTTCAACCCTAGTCTTCTCTCGTTATATTTATTTTTTTTGTTAGTGACGTTTTCTCTTTTAATTAGTAAGAACATGAATTAAAATTTTTTTATCCATACAATGCAAAATAAAAAATATTAGTCTTTTTTTGAGTTCCCCCTCATCCCTTGACTAGCTCCCCCTCTTTGTACTTCTCTCGCTCATTGATATTGGGAAAAAGAAATTACATCTAACGCTGTCATGTTGATTTGGTTGGTGCTATTATACTTCTTGCTTAATTAAGTTCAAATGTTGAGGGATTCATCCATATTGTGTTCGATCGAAATAGAAGATTTTATTATTTTTGAGCAATAGTGATTAGATATCTTTGTTATTTCGCTTCCTTGATAGACATTAAGTTTTGTATTTATTTATATGTATTTACAAAAATAAATTTTTTGATTTCCCTTTTATTTTTATTCTATCATTTACAACTATTTTGGTTTAGGTGATAAAAAATATGATTTATTTTTTCTTTTGTTTCGTGCCTAAAATGACTTATTTAGATTTTAATAAATGATAATAGTTGGTTTGATCTCGTTACGATCTTCATTTTCTAAGGATTATATTAAATTTTATTATTTTGTATATGTATTATTTATTTATTTATTTTTTGTGATTTACGGTGATGATGAGTTGAAGATGGAAACATGATTTTTTTTGCTATTATTGTCCCATTTCATTTATTCCTTTTTATAAGAGTTATTATTTTTGTCTTTTATTTGAATAATTAGACATATTTTTTTTTATCTTTCTTAGTTTTTAAACAATTCTAAATATATTTATTTTAGACCAAGTCGGTTGTCAGTTACAAATCCGAATGAAAAAAGATGAGTAAATTTTTTTAAACAATATTAAAGACTTTTTTTTTTGCCTAAGGCCTTAAATAGACTTGAGCCGGCCCTGAGAACACCTACAGAAACAAGGGCAGCCTTTAGAGAGGATGTACGAAAGAATTTTTGAGTTAAAAATGGGCCTTTGAGTTGCAAAGGCAAGAGGGAATCAATAATCACGAGTAGCCGCTTTAGTTAAATCAGTCGACTTAGTCAAGAGATTAAGTCAAAAGAGAAAGAAATAACAGAAAAGCTGAAAACATAGCACCCCAAAGAAGAAATAATTAATTGGCAATGCAATCTGATGGGCTCAGTTCAAATAATGTGGTTGTTTCGATACTTAGAGGATTTGATACTTTGTCCATCGTTTAGCACATATGCCGATTGTCTTACAACTACTGGAAGAACGGGGAGTCCTTTAGGAGAATTGAGATATCATCAATTTAGTAATTTGGCCATAGCCATCTGCTTCTTGAATACAAAAGTACAAAACGTAAAGATTGCAGCCAAACCCACAATATACTTAGGTCAGATTAAATACACGAGCATATAGCCAGATTTAATAATACTATTTCAGAAGCCGTTATGGTATTTAAAACGACATTTCACACAGATCAAAACATGGGCAGCAAATATGAAGGGGTAGCAAAAGATCTCAAGTAGCAAACGAAGCAACAACTGAAACGGTACTGAGCTTTTAGTATAAGCAACCCCAACAGACACAAACTAATGAGTTTCAGCTGAAGGATTGGTCAAAAGTTCAAGCGATCGACGTAGGTGATCCACTGCGACAGTCACATCATCAAATGCAAGTGCTCCAACAGCAAACCTTGCTGCTTTGTGAGCTTCAGCAATTTTCTCAGCAGATGGTTGATAATTGCTATCGTACTTGTACCTCTCAGAGGATGGAACAGTTTGTACCCCCTGATTGAGGTGGGCACTGCTAGAAGTGTACAGCACAGGTGGTGCATAATGTTGAACAGGAGCAGATTGGTGAGGGTAAACTGCAGGATCTTGGGGGCGGTTGTAAGTAGGCTGATGAGTTGGAGGAGAAGGGAAGGCAGTATCGTGATCATGGTTGTATGAAGGCTGATGTGTAGGAGCAGAAGGGAAGGTGCTATCGTGGTCGTGGTTGTAAGAAGACTGATGAGTAGGGGCCGCAGGGAAGGTGCTATCATGAAAGCTTGGATAAGACTGAAAATTGGGATATGAAAAAGTAGGGTTTAGATTTTCTTCCGAATTTGGAGGGATGTGTTGGTACTCGTTTCCATAGGAGTGATGCTCATATTTTTTAGAGTAATCAGGATACTCAGGTTGGCTAGTTGGTTGGACATGGTGAACATCATTAGGATACTCATGACGTGGGTACGAAGATGGTGCCTGACTAAAACCCTGTGGCTCATCAGTATTCTGAGGGGGTAAATCAGCATTTCTATAATTATTCACAGAATGCTCACTTCCTCCTGAATTCTGTACAGGAAAAGAAAAAACAAAAAGAAGAATAGATAAGGTTCAACAATTCTGTGGGCAAGAAATGTGTAGTCAGCAATGAACAAATTACACATTCAAATTGACCTCGCGTATATGCTGGGGCAATGCATTGTCATATTGCTGACTAGATGGCAATCCATCACTTGGTTGTGTGCCCTGACAAAGGATTAAAAAAAAAACGATGACACTATTAGGCCAGCCAAGCAAAATAAAAGTTGTCTCCACAACATTATACTATGATTCATAAAAAGGAAACATTCTGTATTTTTTTGTATTTATATAGCTATGAAATACAGGTGATAGAGCATACATAAGTGTAGCTTGAGGGGCCTGAGGAAATTGATTGATCAGGATCGCCACCTGGAGGACCTGGTTCAGGTTTCCGGCCTTCTTTAAGAGCTTTCCTTATATCTGCAGCTTTCCAAACTGCATACTTCTGTTTTTGCTCAATCTGGAAAGTACAGTATGATCAGAATTAGTCTACTTGCTCATATTAAACCAAAAACATAGTTCTTTATAAAATGGCGAAATGCAAAACTTACTTCAGGCTGAAGTTCACCAAATTGATATAGTATCTCAAAGAAGATACTTGCAGCATAAAAAGTTTTTGCAGTATTCCTGTAATATTACTAGTACTTAATTTCCCAACCATTATGAGACTAAGAAAAACCAGTGAAATGTCTTAATAGATATGCATAGATAAATAAGAAAATGATAAAGAAACATGTTCCTTCACATACAGATCTGCACGACCAGCACGATCTTGCTTATCTGCCTTTGCAAAAAGATTTGATGCAAAACCCTCCACATAAAGGTTGTCCTCAGGCCCTAATTGCAATGACTTTTTGTCCTGTGCAAAATCACAGAATCCGAATCAAAATGAAACAAATTATCATCCAAAATAGAAATAAGAGTATTAAAACGAAATTCAATGTGATTCTCTACAGATATTAGAAAAACATAATTGTTTAAGTAAATTATTAATTGTCAGTTAGGAGTCACCAGAAGAAATTGTTATCCTACAATTTTAGAGTATTATGCACATTTCTCTCTCTAGTTCTCAATTATATATAAATGTATATATATAATGATAGACAACGAAGACTAGTAAGACAAAACTATGAGGTGACATTTCTCTCCAATAATACTCAATGTTCAAATGATAATTCGTATGGTCTTCAATATGAAAACATAAGAAATCAATGCTAAATAATTGCAAAGTGCACAAGCAGATCTAGATCCAACAAAAAGATAATATTTGCTTTATTAAAGTAATAAGAAAAGTAATAGATTTGATGTATATTATATATGTTAGCTTATGTACTTTGACATCTTAACAAGTTCCATCACAAATACCCAGATGTTAATCTTCTTTGGTCTATTACATTTCCAAATAATGCATTATAGATCTCATTTCTACATTTTCCCTTCTCAGTTCCTGATGTCAACAGCAATATTCATGGTTCTTCCTATTTCATCTCCCAAATACTATCTCTATTTTTTTCTGAATACATCTTTTGTACTTGTTTCTTCTAGTAAATGAGGCACTCATCTCAACATTCTTATCTCAAAGGTCATAAATTGAAGGCCATAAAGCTGTAGATTGTCATATAATTTGTAAAGTCACAAACTCTCAATTGTTTTGTGATTTTAACCTTTAATCCAGTTTCATTGCATATTCTATCCTTCCACATAAAGTAGAAACATGCCATGACAGTATTTGAAGATATATAGAACCATTATGCCTAAGTACAAGATAAAGAGAAGATAGAACATGGCATACTCAAGATAGCTAGGACCGCGCGTTACCCAGTGGGATCGCACGATTCGACGAACCCACCCCTTGCCGGCGATCCCGATCCCATCTCCAGCTCGCAATCGGCGCCGCGCGGTGAGATCGCCGGGCAAGATCGTGGGATCGTGGCGATTCCAGCGATTCAGGCGATTATAGTAACTCCGGTCGCAGCCGCCAGCCTGTCAAGAGCAGGACCCTAAATTTCGGACAACCCGTCTCTGCGAACCCTAAATTTCGCAACTTCTCTCGCCCTCGCCCGTTGCCGCCGCGAGTTTGGCCGCCGCCAGCCTGTCGCGAGCCTATCGCCGCCGCAAGCAGTCCCGCCAGTCACCGCCGCTGCCGCTGCGTCGCTCGCTTGCTTCCGCTGCGTCGTCGCTCGCTTCCGCACTTCCACTGCTCTGCCTCTGCACTTCTGCTGCTCCGCTGCGTGGTTGCGTGCCTGCGTCTGCGAGCCTCACAGGTTTTTAATGTTTTTTTAATACTCAATTTTAATTTTTTTTTCTTTTTTTCCCTCTGTTTTTTCTTCCCTCTGCGTGCCTGCTTTTCTCTGTTTTCTCCCCCCCCCCCTGCGTGCGTCTGTTACTCTGTTTGTTTAGTTTTTTCTCTGTTTTTTTCCCAGGCGAACCAGTTGGGTCTGACTGACCCATTGAAGATGCTGATCACGAGTTGGGTCTGATTACGAGTTGAAATTTTCTGTTTTTTTCCCTCGCGAACCAGTTGCGTCTGTTCTTTCTCTATTTTCATGGTTAAATTTTCTGTTTTTTTTTTCCTAATTTTCTTTTGGAGTTTAGGGTCAAATAATCTAGATGAAATATATGTGCGTGTGTTAGTTCTGGTAAATCTTACGATCTGTGTTACGATCTCACGTTTTACGATTTTGCATCCCACGTCCGATCCCAGGTAAGATCTCGATCTTAGCTACCTTGGGCATACTGGTGTGGTGTCAAATTTATGAGAAACATATCCATACCACATGAAATGAAATAAGAGTGTTTTATTACAATCAGTCAATCATCAATAATAAGGAACCGTGGGTGGCAGTAGAGGAAGGAGAAAGAGAAAACAAGAGCAGGAGATAAAGAGGTAGAGAGAAAAGCGGGGTGATACAAGCAGAGAAAAAAGAGAGCAGATAAAAATTCGCATTATTGCCTCATTGCAAAATAGGAAGAACAGTTGGTACTTGCAACAAGGAAGTAGGGTAAACACCACTGCTGCAATTCCCTTCTTAACCCATCACTTGTGGGACAGCTGAAATGACTTTCATTTTGATCAGTGTTCTAATCTCTGAAATCATCTTTTTTACTCAATATATCCTTGTACAAAATCTTTTATCAACTATTTGGGAACTCTGAAAATCATATCTCATAGTTAGCTCTAATACCAATTGTTACCATCATCGAGGATAAGGAATCATGATCACTAGTAGAACAAGAGAAGCCAAGAGGATATAGATAGATAAAGATGTATAGTGATAAGCAGTGTTGTAAATAACGGTAAGCGGTGGCGGGGTAGTCAGTGACTGCCTACCGCCTCAGCTACCTAGGCGGTGCCTAGGCAGTTGAATTTTTTTTACTATTTTGTATACATAATATTATAAATAATCATTATTCTTTATAATATTTACATTTAATAAAATATATTAATGTAAAATTTAAAATACCTAAATATTTAAAAATATAATTATATATATTAAATTAATGGAATAATTTTATTAAGCATTAATTAAGTCTATTTAAATTATCTCAATCATAGCTAGAAGCTGATTAAAATTATTAAACTAAAGTAATTGAATTAAATCCTAACTTAGAGCTCACCTGCGTACCTTGTTTCGGCCCAACGACGAGTTTAACGCATCACCAGGACCGTGTGACGAGTTTGGATACATCACCAGGACCAAGAGATGCCTCCAAGCCCGTCGTCGAACTCGGGTGACACCTCTGGGCCCGTTGTCGGGCCCGAGCGACGCCTCTAGGCACCACGATCGCGGAAGAAAGTGAATTACCGCCTAAAGAACCACCTTAGCCTGAGGCGGTGCAGTTGATGCCCACCTCCTGCCTAGGCAAACGCCTCAACCGCCATTTAAGAGTGAGGATATGAATACAGAAGGAAAGAGAAGAAATAACTTGTTATATTGCTTCCTTATTGCCCAGTTGAGATTGAAGTCTTCCTAGATGAGTACAAATTCTTTAAAGTATCATATGGAACCAATCACTGTTAATTGTACTATGAGAAAATTGACTTTCAGATATACTAAATCGATTATGTGCCCTGCTTAATATATATTGAGGAGGAAAATTAGAAGTAATAAACTTGTATGGTTGTTTTCTAACTCACACGGTTCCATATCCCTATTTCTATCTCTAATATTGATTTTCCCACCCATCCCCCAATTCAATATTATGGTGTAGGTAAAGGAAAAAATTCCATTAAGGTCTTATGTTGAATGATAGTAAACACCAAGACTTTGTAATATTTGATTGGTCATAATTTTTTATTACAAATTTAAAATCTGAAGTCATGTTGGAGTTTTAGTTTTAACTTAAACAATTTTATTAGATAGTAGAGTGTCAACGTATGGTATTACTAACGAATTAGAGATGAAGGGAGGAAGGAGACGAAGAAAAAGAAAAAGAAGGAAGCTATACAACAAGAGGGACAGGTTTAAAGTATCATTTCATATTGAAGTTTTGATCTCGATCATTAATGGAACCAAGTTGTGCTAACAGTCAACACACCTGAATACACATTAAAGTATGCTAAGATGAGCTTATATTCCTTAAATGCCTTTTAACTTTGTTTATTTATTTATAAAAGTATGTTTATAACAATTTGATAGGCAATTGAATTTATTTTATCAGATTATACTATGTTGATACTCTACATGTTTTGTCATGTATTAACGCATGCCGAGATAAAATTAGAGAAGTTTTACCCATTGTAATCTTTTTCACTTAGATTTTTTACTTATTTTCAGTAGGACTATATTAATTAGTACTAATTGAATTGAATTAAAAGGGTTCTCATTAGTATTTCTTCAATGTTTATTGAGATATTCATATAAATTTTACTTCAATTTTCTTCCATTTAACTTATTGACTTGTAAAAATAATTTTGCAATAATTAAATAATAATGAAAAATTTAGTGAAATAAACTACAATAAACTCATCTGCACGTTTGATATATAGAAATTGCCTATGTTGATTAGTATCAGATTTTGATAATTTACCAGAATGATATGTTTTACAATAGACCTAATGTGGTCTGACCCTTCCCCGGGGCGCACTGACATAAGCTTTGTGTATTGGATTGTCCTTTATACATTTCAACAATACTATCCGGTGCATAGTATGATATTTCAAATCATGGTATATTCCATTTAGTTTCAAGGAATTCCTTATAAGATTTTTTCTAATAAAAAATATTTTCTCTTGCATATCTCAACTTGCTTTGCAAATTAATTCCACAGACAGACGATTATATACGTGATTATACATAACATTTTTTAGTTAATGTAGGTTTTTGTCTATCAAGGAAACTATCAATTGATATAGTTCTACAATCAATTTAAATTCAATTTCTTGATTGTCTTCAATTTTCAAAACTTATGAAATTCTTCAATCAAGCCCTCATTAACCAGCCTACAAAATGTCTCAAATTATATATGACTAAATTAAGGTATTTTAGACATTCCCTCATTTCATCATTCTAGAGGATCATAAATTTAAGTATACCCTTTATCAAAAAATGTTAGCTCATATTTATCAAACCAAATGGAGCAATTTCACAATGATGGAATGTACAGTTTACCTACTGAATCATAAGAAATGTTAGCCAACCCAATAAATGCATTTCATATGTATGAACAGAAATGAGACAATGGAATGGACATTTTCAACACATGATCAAATTCACAATAGGCATAAACAGAAATGAATTTATAAAATGTTCCTAGGAAATGTCCTCACTTACATTTATGGAGTCTTATATAAAGTATTAAAATTTACCAAACTTCTATCTATTATTATGATAATATGATCCCATTAATTAGGTACCAAAAGAATAAATGGATTCAAAGTGAAATCAAATCTTTATTGTATTATCGAAGATAAAATAAAAGCCACAACAATTCTCTAAAAGGATATGGGATACACACATAAAAAAGGCTTGTCCCAGTATATATGTAATAGTTTTTGTTTTGGTTATGTGGGTTTATAAATACACATATCATTTATATCATTGTAATTGAATTGAAATATAAAAAGATTGGTACCAATTAGTCATGGATCAAAATTTTCCTAATTAAAAATAAAATCCTTTTGAAATTTGGACGAATTTGGCAACATAGCAAAGCAAAGGGGTAATGCAGGGGCCAATAACTCCATTATCCCCAGTTCAAATTCTAGTGTTGCCTGATCAACAAAAAAAAAGGAAATTCTTATTCTACTGATGAATTTTGTCCACAGAGCCAAAGAAGGCAAGCCTACTTTTCTCAAAGTTTGGTCCTTGGGTGTGGTCCAAACCGTATAAACAGGGATAGAGTAACTCTTATAGTAATTTGATTAACTCTCACTAGTTTTTCCTAATTGAAAAAGATAGTGAGAGACAATTCTGGGATTCACAATGATGAAAATCATAGATTGAAAGTCTCCAAAGGTTCCTAAAGGGAAACCCATTTTTTTATAGGATTGAAGAACTGATTGATCGGCGACAAGATGAGAAGAAAAAATTGGTATTCAGTGAAATTCTTCCATTTTCCTCAAACAATCAAAATCCCCAATTCCAACATAAGAACGAACGCTTTTCAGGATAGCCAACAGGCATCACTAACAACCTTTATCCGATCAAAATTCACGCAGAAAGATCAGAAGAAGGGTAAATAAGTACCTTCTCAAGTTGCTTCATGAGGGAAAGCAGAAGGGAATTGGTGGTCTTCGTGCGGTCCTTCTGTGGGATCTTCAGTCCTCGCTCCATCGCGTACAATCGACCTGCAACAAACCCATCGATTAAAAGTAAAAGAGGGGCAAACCTAGGGTTAGAAGCGATGAGAATTGATCCCAGAAAAAGTAAAAGAGGAATCTATCGAAGTACAGTAATAGGCGACGAGCGGTTCGTGCTTCTGAAGCTCGTCGGCCCTTTGGAGGTAGGGCAGGAGGAGCTTCGCCGGCTCACCCTCGCTCCCCATGCCGGACATCAAACAGGTAAATTTATCTCTCCTTTTTACTTCTTCGGGTGTGAGGATCGGCGCTTCTCTCAGCAGATAACCAACGACGAACAAGTCGGCGCTTCCTTCGACGGGAAGGAAGAAGAAAAGAAGGCTCAAAAAGGCAAGCAGAAAGAAGAAGATGAATTAGTAGCAATATCAAAAGGCAAAGTTTGTAATTAAAAGGGAAAAAAATCCATTAATTCTTTTCCAATAAATCAGAATATTATTTCTAAATAATTTTTTTTTAAAAATAATATTTATTTTTAAATTTTTACCCTAAAAAAAATCCTCCAATCTCCCTCTCCACCCTTTATCTAATTAGAATTTTGAAGTGTAAAAAAATAAATTATATTTTATAATTATTTAGAATCTCCGACGTAATTTTTAAAAAAAAATTATTAGAAGTTTTGATGGCAATATCGACACAAATAATCATTAAAAAAATAAAAGTATGATTACTTTGATAAAAAAAAATAATAACAACGATTAACGAAGTTTTTCTAACCTCGGGTGACCGGTATGATTCTACGGAAGTTTTTCATCGAACGCTAGGGTAAATCAGAAAGCGTTCACAGCGAACGGTCCAGAAGCCCAGCATCTCAAGATTCGCGTCCCATTTGGAGAAAAAATTCTTACAAATACGTCGTAGCTGGGGATCAAATCGTTGATGCCTGGATTAACGACTAGTCGCCCTTCCTCTATATCATAGTCCATGGGATGATAAAAAATAATAAAAAGGAGGAGGAGGAGGAGGAGGAGGATAGGAAGAAAAAAAAATCACAAAATTATATAAAACTTCATGTATATTTTTTATTTTTTATAATAGTTTTCATCCTTGTAATTAGACTAAATGTATCTTTAATCTCACATACTAAACATAAGAAAATGATACAAAATTAAATTTTAAATGAGATTTAATGTCATTTTGTAGTTGGATGCTTACAACCATAAATTAGATATAAAAAATTGACATTAGTTTCAGCCTTTTTTTCATATATTTCACCACACATTTATATACCCCTCCCTCCTCCTCTTCCTCCTCCTCCTCTTCTTCTTGGATCATTACATCACATTCAATTTATTGGTGATGAACTTTTCTTCGGCTTTTTACCAAAGGGCGTATCCAAGAATTGGTAATTACCAAAAGGAGTATCATGCTTTCTTTTTTTACCAAAGGGTGCATCTCATATAGTGAACTTCCTATTATACCCTTCCCGCCAAGTGATGGCTTTCTTGATTCACATTTTCGAGACTTCCGGACCACTTTATCAGTAAAATATTATTTTATGGTTCGGATGACCATGGATTGGATTTTTTTCATTCTATATATATATTTATACCTTGCATAAGTCGATTCATCACGAATGTACATATATATTTCTACCTTACACAATTCGATTCATCACCAAGGCACCTGAGGAAGATAGGTGTTGAAGGAGAAAAAGCAAGCAACAGTTTGGTAACAAATAGAAATAGTAATGTAAGTATGATTGTCATCTTTGTTATGGTATCAAACCTAATTTTATACATGATAAACTCTTTTTACTATTTTTATGTTTGAAGAAGGACTCTAAGGGTGTCATGCATTACATAATTTGGGTTCTCTAAAATTTTTTTAACTTAGGCTAAATTAATGTTTGAATTCGACCTAGAGGGTGATATCTTACCATATCAGGCCCTAGGAGGGATTGAAATCAAATGATAGGAGAACCTGAAATAAAAGAACTTCAGGCCCTAGGAGGTCCTGAATAAAACGATTTCAGACCCTCCGAGGGTCTGAAATTAAAGGATTTCAGGCACTGAGAATGCATGAAATCAAAAGAATCAGGCCCTTGGAGAGCCTGAAATAAAAGGAATTCAGGCCTTCTCAGAGCCTGAAATCAAAATATTTCAGGCCCTGGCAGGGCCTGAAATCTTATGAATTCAGGCCCTCCCAGGGCCAGAAATCAAAATATTTCAGGCACTTGATTATGATTTTCAAAGTTTACTAAATGTAATTATAATTTATTTTTCAGGGATGATAATGTTACTGACGAAATTCTCTCTGAGATATGGAATACTCTTGATGATAATGTTGTCATGGGGAATGCAGCAGAAATAACCAGTAATAATATTCCATTATCTTCCCAGTATGGTGAAAATAGAATTACAAGGAATTTGACATTTGATCTAAATGAAGAAGCAACTAATCTAGAAGATGAGGGTCTGAATTCTTCTATAAGAGTTGTTGAATTCTTTGAGTCAACCTGGAGTAGGGTGGAAGAAATTGAAATCCGAAATGTAGATGAATTACAACCTAGTACAAGTGTACTAGAATTTCAAGCTGATGATATGCAGATTGAGCAATATGAATTCCCCCCAGATCAGTACAGTGACTTAGAGGAGGAGTTTCCATTAGCTGAAGATCCTTATATTTTGAATTCTCGATTGCTTGCTGGGCCAATTGGAGAGGTAGAGGCAAGAGATGAGCATGAATTTTTTGTGGGGCAGATATTTTCATCTAGAGAAGAATTCAAGAATGCACTTGTCAACACATGTCATGGTTAAGTATATGAGATATAACCCAGTTGACACTAGAAAAAATAGAGTTAAAGCAGTGTGCTTTAACTAACCATGTACATGGAGAGTAGTAGCAAGGAGGGAAGTAGAGTTTACTGTTACAAAATATGTAAAGAAACGCCAATGTAAAACTGTTAGGGAAAGTGCTGATCATCATGCATGCTCTTCATCATTTGTTACTTCTTTTGTTGAAGAGCAATTTCTTCATAATGAGCAATACAAACCAAGTATGATTATATCAGATATTAAAGCTAGATTTGGAGTAACCATATCATACAGAAAAACATACATAGCTAGGGAGAAATCATTGAAAAAGGTTGTCGGAGATTATGATGAGGCATATAGAGATCTTCCACAATATTTGCGTGAGTTAAGAGCTAAAGATCCTGAAACTTATGTGGCACTATGCAGGAATGGTGGCAATCAGTTTCAGTGGTGTTTTTGGGGTTTTGGTGCTTGCCGAAGGGTGTTCAGGTCTTATTTGCGTAGACTTATCGGAATTGATGTCACACATCTAAGAGGAAAGTATCCAGGTATATTGTTGGTAATGACAATGTTCTCCCAGTTGCCTTTGCAATAGCTGAAGTTGAATGTGGGTCTGCATGAAAGTGATTTTTGGAGCATACAAAGAGGTACTTTGCTGTCGATGATCACTCAATCACCATAGTATCAGATAGACATCGGGGCATTATATCAGCAGTTAGAAAAGTCTACACAAACGCACATCATGCTTTTTGTTGCCACCACATGTCTTGTAATATGGTAACTGATACTGGAAGTAGGGCTGCTTTAGGTTTGTTTTGGGCAGCAGCACGAGCCAACACAACACTCCAATATGATATGATAATGCAGACAATGCTTGAAAAACATTCAGATGCCCATAAGTGGCTTCAGAATATTGACTCTAAAAGGTGGGCAAATGCACATTTTACTGGGAGAAGGTACAGAATGTTTACCATAAATTATATGGAGAGCTTAAATGCTTTGTTCAAGTCCACACGTGGCTTCCCATAAACAGGTTAATTGATACTACCAGAAGAAAAGAAACTCAATGGTTCTTTAACCATAGAGAGGAAGTCTCTAAATGACATGTTGCTTTGACACCTCATGCTACAAAAGAAATGGATTTAAGGAGAGAGAAAGCTAGAGCTTATAAGGTTCACCCTTACTCTCAATCAGAAATGGAAGTAGAAACATGGGGTACTTCATACATTGTTGATTTGGAAAAAAAATTGTCATTGTGGGGAGTTTCAAATTTCAGAACTCTCTTGCTCACATGCTATTGCCGTAATCATTCACAGGAACATGGATACACTGTCATATTGTGAGCATTATTTTTATTCAGAAACTTGGAAGTGGGTTTACATGGATCGTATTTTCCCTTATAGAAGCAAGCAGTTTTGACCTATGGGTGTAAACGACATTATAGTTCTTAGTCCCCGTAGCCTTGTGCAGCTTGGTAGACGAAAGAAGGCACGGATTGAGTCCAGACACAATGGCAAGGTGAAACTAAAATACAGCTGATGCAAACAACTTAGCCATAATAGAAGGACATGTAGAATGCCGCCAGCACCAAGGTCTTGAGTTAATTGGTATATGTATTGCAGGAATATTCTGATTGAAGTGTATATTTTGTAAGGAGGAGAAATAAATGTATATATTTTATATATTGTACAGCCATAGTATTGTTAAAATACTAGTTGTTGTTAATATTATGACTTGAAGAAGTATTTCAATATTATGATATATTTCACCTTATGTAATTCAATGTAAGCAGAAAAGATCAGTCCTCTGATTTCTGAACCCACAATAATGTTATTTAGGTCTTGAAGTCCTGAAGTCCTCTGTTTTCTAAATATCTGTCATTTGAGCCCCTCATGATTTCTGCTTTATTGATTCATTGTTCTATGCCAACTGATACTATATCAACACATAATTGATACTCATTATGACACTACTAGAATTTTTGCATTCAACAACACATAATCGACAACGGTTTTTTGATAAAGTGTTGTCTTATGTCAATTTAACAACAGTTTTAGTATTAACCGTTGTTGTTGTTGGTCTGTATACGTAAAAAGACAACAGTAATAACAAAATGTTGTCGTATGTATACTCAACGACAACAGTTATAAAATAACTGTTGTCTATAGGCGGGATTTACAACAACTGATGTGATAAACTGTTGTCTATTATGGCAATAGACAACAGTTATATTAAACTGTTGTTATTGTATTGTTGTGTTGTTCAAGCAATAAACAAAATCAACGGTGGATATCCAACTGCAAAAAAACAACGAACTATTGAATTCTCATTCTCTTATTTTTCGATCCTTAATCATCTTTTTTTCTCATCGCACCACTATGTGAAAATCAAACATAGACTTCGCCACAAATTACTTCGGCGATTTATTTTAATGAAGTAATACATACTAATCAACTTCAGTAATAAATTTGATGAAGTAAATTTAATTTTAGACTTCATAGTTTAAAAATTGTGAGTCTCGCAGCCAATTTGATCTATGTTTTACTTCATAATAAATATTCGATGAATTAATAAGTTACAATATAAAATTCATAAGTTTGTATACCGAAGTAATAAGTTTGTATCAATTAAAATATTTTTTCCCTTAATAATAAATTAATCCCCGTGCGGATTTAATTGAAAGAGTTGGTTTTGAATTATTTTAGGATAAGTTTGATTTTTCAGAATATATATATATATATAAGGATAAGTTTAAATATATATATAAATATCTCTGCCTGTGCCTTTTCGTTTTCATCCCCGTGCCCTAATCCACCCCCGCTGATGTCGCCTTCCCTTCTCTTCGTGCACGCGGATCGTCGCCGCCCACCACTGCCGGCGTCGATCCTCTCCTCTGCCGCTTCCCCCTCGCACATCTTCCGTCAACTCGCCTCTTCGTCTCCAGCTCAAGCGACGCAGTCCACTGCTGCCTCTCTCAGGAGGTGGGTTAGAGTATGTCAACTATCTCTCTAAGTTTTCACAAAGTGATTCACACCATCCATCACCTTTAACTATCTCGACATTCACCTTTAGCTCTTTGTCTGGTTCCCCATCCCTAGCATCAAGGCTGACGAGGACTCGAAGACCATCAGATCAATGTGGGCTTCCTCACCGAAACCTTTCCGCGGAAGCAGTTCAAGGATGTCCCTAATTGCTAGAAGATTCTGCAGAAGGCCTCCTACCAAATTTGGTTAGTTTTTGTCAGTGTTTTGATCCGAACTCTGGGTTTGGGATATGAAAATTTTCCCTATATTATCATTTTTTTTCTATTGTTTAAACTAGAATCCTAATTCTAATTGAGTTGTCATAAATTCGATGAAATCGAGTATATTTTACTATTTTATCTGATTCAGCTTTGTTTGCGTTTGATTTAATTGGTTTCACACCTATTCTTTTTTTTTTTTTACTTTTTTTAAGACTAGTTTTTTCCCCTTAGGAATAGTTTTTTTGTTTCCATTTTCCATTCTACAAAAGCAAATGATTTGTCTCAAAAATAAATGGAAATTGGCCGAGTTTAATGCTTGTTTTGTTAAATTATTGTTATGGATGATGATTTGTAAAAGTCCTATAAATCAAAATGACCAAAAGATTATGATGGTAATTAATCCGCATGAATATGTATTATTCTACTTGTTGATCTAGAACATATTGTGTACCTTACTCAAATACATTAACATCTTAACTATTATTTTTCAATTTTTGAATTTGCTTCTCAATTTTAATCTGACCCAATTTAAGCGGTTGATTACCTTTTCCACAAAAATTCTATTATGTTTCAAATGAACATTTCTTTAGCTACCAAAAGGAAATGAATCCTAGTCACAGGGAACCATAAAGAAACTACAGATGTTTGAATAACTCATTCCGAGTGTACCAACAAGATATGATTTTGCAAGAGGTTTGTAGGTTTTTTGATTTGATTGATCTGAAACTTCATAGTGAATATATAGTCTAATGCCCAAAGACGACAATTATCTATTACATGAACAATTTTTAAAGAAGATTAACTTTATATTGTATGTTCTTGATTAATAATGTTCAGTTTAACTTTACATATAAGCATTGATATATTTTACTATTGTATGTTTTTCTTTTGTACATTTATTAAATTTTATCTAATATTTGTTATAACCTTGTATAATTATTAAGATAATCTTTATGATTTTCATAGATCAAAATAGTTGAAAACATGATTTCTTCAAATGACTCTACTGCTTCCCTATTTCATATAGATACAGAAGGTAGAAACGCTCTCAATGTTCAATGGTATATTAAAGACATAATTGGTACTAGTGCTCTTGGTTTGTTCCTTGAGGTACATGAACAATTCTTGTTTCCTTCATTCTTTGCAGTTGATTTGGTTCTCAACTTCAGAATGATCTTTGTTTCTACTTTTTTGCATTTGCATGATTTCCAGGATCAAGTTTGGCCAAAGAAGTGTGGTACAATCTAAACTCCCATGCTTTGCTCTAGCTTAGTTTCTCCTCCTTCACAGTTTGAGAAGGTGAATTTATTCTTTCAGACTCTGATAGTATTATTTTTCAGACTCCGATAGTATTGCTCTAGCTTTGCTTGACCCCCAAGGAGTCTTTCAGTCTCATATTTATTTGTTTCTTTTCATCAAGCTAAATTGAAAGCCTTGTCATGCTTGAATTTGAAAGAAATCCATAAGGAGAGTATAAAACCTAGAATGTAGCAAATTATAACAATTACTCTGTAGTTTCAATTATCTAGTGCATGTGCACATCCAACTCGGTTTGAAGTATCAATAATTTGTTGCCTGACATGTATTCTAATTATCCTTCATCTTATAGCGTCTTCAATCTTCGGTTGAAAGATACACTTGTATTTAACACTTTTTTACTATTAATTATCATGTTTATTGGTTCAAGATAGTGACACTAATATTTAAGCAATTTCCTTTGTTAGTTTAAGTTGAAAATAGCACCAGCTGATTTTCGATTTCCCACCACAAATCAAACCAAACACTGTTTCACTCGCTATATTGAGTTTCACAAGTATGTTTTACTAAACCAAATTGCCCATAAGTATACTTTAACACGTCCCCATCAAACTTTGACTCTTTTTTGATTGATGTTGCACATGTAGGTGTGTGACTGCTAAAGGTGAAGACTCTGGTGATTGCCAAAAGTTTGCCAAATACTATCGATCTCTCTGTCCAGCAAAATGGGTAACTTACCATACTTCTTGTTTTTTCTTATATTGCTACACCTCATCTATGCATACTATTTCAACACTCGTTATGATCTATACACATATCCAATTTATCATTGTGCCCTTTTTTCTTCTGTGACTTACTTGATTACAAATTTTACCAGGTTATTTAAGTTACGACCATTGTCAACTAATGCATTTCCTGCAGAATATTTTTTTTAAATATTTTGTATGTTTTATGGTTCTAGAAGTTTCTTCCTATCACAGCACGTCTTCTCCTTGTTTTCTTAATCAGATTGGGAAATGGAACGAGCAAAGAGATAATGGCACATTTCCAGGTCCTCTCTAATCGGCACAAGCACGACAAAACTCAATTGTTGTTTTCCTTTGAAGGAATTGAAATGATGTTCTGAATTTAGTAATTTCCCATCTGATTTTAATTATCGATGCAAAATCATATCTATTTTGATGCTCTTAGTTCTTTGTATTATTAATAAGTGGATGAACAGATATCCTTTTAATGCTGTGGTCTAAAACCTGCAGAAACTTGATATTTAGTTGCTTTCTTGCATCTCTACTTGAATTTGCAGCCTAGCCTTTCAAGTGTTCTCATTTAAGGAGGATAAACTGATCACCACTACAGATCACTGAACTCATCACTAGGAATTAAACTTTTCAACAAGCTGCATTTACTACATGCATATCTTTTTTGTTTGTTTGTTTGTTATTTTTGTTGTTTGTTGATACATATCTTCATGGATCATTTTTTATTGGACATATGCATTTAATAGAATAACTAATTAGAGTGTTTGTTCTCTTTTTTCCAGCTGCAGGGACTTGTTCGTGATAATGTTCGAAGACCATTAATCTGACCTTCCAAGCTATAATTTTTGTGATTTGAACTTCATTGTAAGTTTAGTTGGGTCAGAATTATATATAATTTGAACTCTTGTAATTTGGGTCAGAAGATGCATTAGTGATTTCGTCTGTAGAAAGGTTTTTGGACAGAAGATACTTTTGTGGTTTCGTCTGTAGAAAGGTTGTGGTGGATCTTTATTGTAAATATGTTGATGATGTTTGATATATATAGTTTTTGTTTCGAGGTTAAATTATTGCCTTTTAATTGAAAATATAATGGAAATATCTTTGTTGTCAAATTGGTATGAAACTGTTGTGGAACAGTACAAACGCACAACAGGTTTTTTTAAAGCTAAACTGTTGTTGTAGATAAACGACAACAGTGCTATATAGGTAAAACTGTTATCAAATAATAGAAGACAACGGTGAATATGGTATATGACAACAGTGATAAATTGTTGTCGTTGATATACGACAACACAGTGATAAAACTGTTGTCGAATATAATAAAAGACAACGGTGAATATGGCATATGACAACGGTGATAAACTGTTGTTATTGATATACGACAACGGTTATAAAACTGTTGTCGAATATAATAAAAGACAACAGTGAAAAACTGTTGTGAAAATGTTGTCGAATGTGATATACGACAACAGTGGAAAACTGTTGTCAAACTGTTGTCGTAGACCAAAACGACAACAGTGATTCACTGTTGTCGTAGACCCCCCCTTTAACAACATAGCCTTTAACAACAGTGGTATTTGGCATACGACAACAGTGATTCACTGTTGTTGAATGCATTTTTTCTAGTAGTGCGACTACGTTTGGAAACCAAAAATACCATCTGGTAGCTAAACTTTAACTACTGATAATGAGTTTTGAAATTTTCAAATATCCTAGGTCCATCAAAAAAGTCTCCTTATGTGCCAAATTCTGAAAATATGAGCTCATGAAGTGCATTGAATCCAATTGTGGTATGCAATGCCTTGTATTTAGGTACTCTCGAGTTGCAACCTTCTTGTTTCATTATTAAAATGTTCTCAGAACATGTACATTTATATAAAAGATTATCGTATAAATATTTAATCATACTTGTAAGCAGGTTTTATTAAATTTTTTGCAATCTGATTTCAGACCCACGTTGGGCCTGAACCAGAGGCTTTCAGGCCCAACGTGGGCCTGAAATGAGATTATTTTAGGCCCAGCGTGGGCTTGAAATGAGATTAATTCAGGCCCACGCTGGGCCTAAAATGAGATTATTTCAGGCCCACGCTGGGCCTGAAATGAGTTTATTTCAGGTCTATACTGGCCCTGAAATGAGATTATTTCAGGCCCAGCATGGGCCTGAATCAGTTTGTTTCAGGCCCTGAGTGGGCCTGAAATTAGATTGTTTCAGGCCCACCGTGGGCTTGAATTCAAATGATTACAACAAAAGAAAGGTTCAATATTACTGATAGTATCGACAACAATTACAGATTATAGATTATATATTACACAAAAACAAGGATTGAAAGCAATGTTTCATTGATTTCAAAAGGATTACATACATTGTATAATTACAAATATACAATGTTTGTCATGACACTTACATATGCATTGTATCAACAAAATCAATATTTACAGATTTAGCTTCCAGAACTTGTCTCTTATTATTTTATATTCCACCTGAAATCGATAAGGTTTCATTTTCTTTTGGCTAAACTATGTAGATCTTTGAAAGACCAGACTTTCAGCATACCGCATAATGAAAAAACCATAATTCAACATGAAAAAACCAATATTGTCATTGTTGTCATCTTATAAATCTAACCATGAAATCAATTGTTATTTTTAACCAAAAAAAACATCATCTTACGATCTGCTTTGGGTGGGTCCTTGTACTATAATTTTATTAAAGTATGTCCCCGATATGGAAGGCAATCCTTTATTCCATATCTTGTAATATGACCAGTTCAAATTTTTGAAAAACACCACCTACACAGATATTACATTAAGGGTTCAAAAGTTAAGTATTATTTGTTGTCTAATATGTTACTTGAGTATGCAGATTGAAGTCCTAGCGAAGGACTGCTAGGCATCGAAACCCTAAGACCTGGCGAAGGACTGCTGGGCACCTAGCGAAGGGCTGCTAGGAGTCGAAGACCTAGCGAAGGACTGCTAGGCACCAGGCGAAGGACTGCTTGGTACCGAAGACCTGGCGAAGGACTGCTTGGTACTGAAGACCTGGCAAAGGACTGCTAGGCACCTGGCGAAGGACTGCTGGGCAAAAGTCCAACCAGAGGAGTCGGTTGGCAACAGGTAAATTCTCCTGAGAGGAGTAGGTGAGGGCGCGTTCCCCGTCGAGGGAACAGTAAGCGTCGGTTCGACATAGGGTTCCATTTTGGAGACCCAAAGTCAGAACCAAGATAGCTATGGCTGTAAAATTCACTAACATTCTTGCTTTGTTTTGTTTGGTACTAACCCTGGATGCAGGACCGAAGGAATGAGTTTCTGCAGCTCAGAACGCCCCAAAGGAGAGGGGCAACAGCTGGGTTAGGCGCCCGGGAGGTCCCGGGCGCCCAAGGTCAAAGTCAAACAAGAGTTGAGCATGAAAACGCTTCGGAAGCTCACTGGGCCAGGCGCCCCCAAGCTCCCGGGCGCCCCCGTGCTCCCGGGTGCCCCGGATGCCTCGGGCGCCCTGGGTCCAAACCAACGAAGCAATTGGATTGAATTCAGCCGAAAAGCTTGTTGATCAAGTCAACCCGGGCACCCCCTGTGTCCCGGGTGCCCCCGTCAAACCTCGAGCCTGATCCTAGAGGGATAAGGGCTGACCGAGTTCCGGATGAAGGTTTGCGGATCGAGAGACACGTGGAGGGCGCCCCCAGCGTCCCGGGCGCCCCCAGGTGCAATATAAAAGGGGCTCGACCCCCCAAGGCTTCTGAACACACTTTTCCAACGCCTCAAAACTTTTCGCTCAAGCGCTCTGCTCCGAAAACTTCTGATCTCGAGGTTCTAGCGCCGACGACGACCCTGTTGGGACCGGGTGCATGTTGACATGGATGCGGGTTCGTAATTTTAAAAATTAATTACGTGCAGCGGAAGGTTTAGCATAAATAATTTCTCAAATTATTTAATCACTCATCTAAGCATGTAGTTTTATCTTGTGTAGACATGATCATATATTTAAAATTTTGCAGAAACATAAACTAATTTACGTATTACCTCGCGTAACTCGAAGGAAGGGACGAGATCCAACCGTAAGCGTCCCTTGGAAGCTCCGCCTCTATTCGCGTCCACGCCGAGTATCTTCGGGATGACTTCGCAAAGCCACGAGTTTCGTGTTCTCGAGAACTACTAGATTCTCCGAGAACGTGACGAGAAAAACCAAGAGAGAAGTCGGAAGACTAACCACAAAAGGATGCCCAGAATCAAAATTCCGGCGAAGCAAAAGAAGAGGCTTGCGGCAAAAAGCATCCTTACGGCAAACTCTAATTCTGGCAGCACCTTCTTCCGACCAAGAGATGGCCGGAGCTTCCTTCTCCGGCTGCAGGTGGTGGTCGGCAGGGAAAGGGCAGGGGCGGTCAGCTGGTGCTCCTTCTTGGGGCTGGTTGGCGCACGGCAAGAAGGGGAGAAGAGAAGGAGAGAAAGAGAAGGAGAGAGCCTATGCCTTCATCTCTATGATTCACATCCAAGCCTTGCCTTGGGTCCTTTATATAGTGGCCTCTCAACCATCAAGCCTCTCAAATATGGAATAACTTATTCCATCATGCCAAGTTTGATTTTATATCATGGTTAAAATCATATTTTAATTCATGATAAAAATCTTCTCTCCTATGGAATAAATTTCCTTATCATGGTAAATCAATCCATGATTGATTTTATAAAATAAACCAATCCATAGTTCATTTTAATTTCCATGAAAAATAAACCAAACCTTAGTTTATTATATAAAAATTTATATCATCCATAATTTTATAAAACAAACCACACTTGGTTTATTTTATAAATTAAACCAAAAACTTGGTTCTCTCCCTTTGTTGTGGCCGGCCAAGCAAAGAGGATGGAGGCCCTCTTTGGCCGGCCCATCCAAGCCACGCCCCAACGAATTAAACTTATTTAATTCATCTATTAAGTCTTCAAAAGACTTAGCCATTTTATGCTTCCGGTGCGTCTCTGAAAAATTCAGATTCGACTTATCGTTTGGCTAAACCAAACCTAATCTCTCTTGATTGGAAAATCCAATTTTCAACTCGTTTTGAATCCCTCGGATTACTCGCAGTGTGTGTGACTAAATAAGCTTTCGATTTATGTTGGCCGTGTATAATTAATCAATTAATTATAGAACGATCATGAGTGGCACCTAGTAGTATATCATGATCCCCAATTAATCGAAAGATCAACGGTTGACCTCAGAAACAATTCTGAAACCCTTCAACAACTATAATGAATCGTGCCTCATTCCCTTCACCATCTTATACCCACTTGGTCCAGGACATGGTCTATGTGTGTCAGTCCCCACTAGGCTGACTACGTCACACCTAGCCCAAGTAACGTTTTCTCGTCCTACGGATTCTAATTACTCTCATGTATTTAAGAGATTCATACTCTGAACATGTCATGCTCTGGCCAGAGGCTTCGAGTAACAATCCGACGATAGGCCTCGGGTATACATCTCCTCGCAAGGAGTGGTGAATCCTTTGTAGGTTGTTCAAACATCTTCGGGCACTTCGGCTTATACCCAATCATCCTGGGTCTACACCTCCTTAGAGATGCTTGCTTAAGATGTCAAAGTATAAGTCTCCATGACCAAGATGACTTGAACACCGCAAGTCAAAGGAATATCGCACTTAAGTTGCAGTAAGAACTTCACTGACATATCTATATGTAGACTACCATATGAAGTTTTACAGCCAGTCACTCCAATGAACTAGTTCCCTTAACTAGCATTTATGTTTATCTCCGGACATCTCAATGTCACCAGCCAGTGAGAATCAACTGATTAGAGAATAACCCATGCTAGTCTCAACAGAATTGATAGTGTCCGTATTTATCAATTCATCGACTAGGGACAATTTCAATACTTCACAATTACACATATAGAGATAATCACTAGTTGTGAATTCATCACAAATTCTCTCATGCTGTGAATTGTATTGCGGACATTCAGTAAATGAGTTTAAGATCTCAATCAAATACATAAACATGTATACTCAAATAGTGAATATTCATTTATTAGAATAAATGATTACAATCATAAGGCGATTGCCTTAGGACACTTCTCTCATATCACTAACAAACTCCCACTTGGCCTAATGCCAATCGCTACGGTACCCAATACCACAGGCTCTAACATGACCCTCAAACTTGCTTTGAGGCAAGGCCTTAGTTAAAGGATCCGCTAAATTCCTTTCAGTGGGAATTTTCTCAATTTGTATATCATTCCTACTTATAATCTCTCTAATCAGATGATAGCGGCGAAGCACCTGTTTGGATCGCTGATGAGACCTTGGTTCCTTTGCTTGTGCAATAGCTCCATTGTTGTCGCAGTAAACTGGTATTGCTTCATCAATGGTTGGAACCACACCAAGTTCTGAGACAAACTTTTTGATCCAGACTGCTTCCTTTGCTGCTTCCGAAGCTGCAATATATTCCGCTTCCGTGGTAGAATCCGCTACGGTGTCTTGCTTGGAACTCTTCCAACTTATTCCGCCTCCATTCAAAATAAATACGTATCCGGACTGAGATTTGGAGTCATCCTTATCTGTCTGGAAACTGGCATCTGTATACCCACATATTACCATATCACCTTCTCCATATATTAGGAACACATCCTTAGTGTTTCTTAAGTACTTGAGGATTGTCTTGACAGCCACCCAATGATCCATTCCTGGATCAGACTGCTATCTACTTGTGACGCTCAGAGCATACTGTTGGATTGAGAGAAACGATAGAGGGGGGGTGAATATCGTAAAACGTTCGGATTAAGAAATAGAGAATGCACAACGGAAATTAACACAAACACACGCAAACACCAAGGTTTTTACTTGGTTCGGAGTCGCGGTCAGCTCCTACTCCAAGGCCCACAGTCGTTGACCATTTTCTGCGGGCAATTCTATATGCGCAAAAAGTTTACAGGTATAGATTACAAGATTAGTACAGTAAACTAAAAGAAAGCCGCTCTTAATTACCGACGTCCGGAGTAGATCGTATTTTTGAAGCAGAGGGACGTCGTCGGCGCTTGTATCTCGAGTCGGGAGGTTTCCGGAGCAGAGCGTGAGCGTAGAAGAGCGTGAATGCATTGGAAGAATTGATTGCTTGAAGCCTTGGGGTCGAGGGCCTTTTTATAGCCCCTGGGGGCGCCCGAAACGTCAGGGGCGCCGCCCCCCCACGTGTCAGCTGATCCGAGTTCCTCTCGGTCAGCTCTGATCCCTTCAATCTCGGGATCAGGCCTTGACGGGGGCGCCCGGGACGCTGGGGGCGCCCGGGTTGACTGGGTCACCTCTTATCCGTTTGGCTTCGCTGGCTTCTGCTTCGTTAGCTTAAACTGGGGGCGCCCGGGACGCTGGAGGCACCCGGGAGCATGGGGGGCGCCCGGGAGCACGGGGGTGCCCCGCCCATAAGCTGCTGAAGTACTTCTTTCGCTTCATCTGTTTTGTATTCACCTTGGGGGCGCCCGGGACACTCCGGGCGCCCTACTCAGCTGCTGCCTCACTCCTTTGAGGCTTTCTAAGCTGCAGACACTCGTTCCTTCGGTCCTGGATCCAGGGTTAGTCTAAAACAACATAAAGCAATAATATGTTAGTTTTATACAGCCTTAGCTGTCTTGGTTCTGACTTTGGGTCTCCCAAATGGAACCCTAGGTCGAACCGACGCCTACTGTTCCCTCGACGGGGAACGCGTCCTCACCTACTCCTCTCGGGAGAATTTACCTGATGCCAACCGGCTCCTCTGGTTGAACTTTTGCCCAGCAGTCCTTCGCTAGGTGCCTAGCTGTCCTTCGCCAGGTCTTTAGTACCAAGTCGTCCTTCGCCTGGTACCTAGCAGTCCTTCGCTAGGTCTTTGTATCCTGGCATTCCTTCGCTAGGTGCCTAGCAGTCCTTCGCTAGGGCTTTGAATCCTAGCATTCCTTCGCCAGGTGCCTAGCAGTCCTTCGCTAGGACTTTTCCTGCACACTTGAGTAACATATTAGATAAACATTATACCTTAACTTTTGAACCCTTTTGCCATTATCAAAACACAGGTTCGACTTGGGTGCTTTCTGCACCAACAATCTCCCCCTTTTTGATTTATGGCAACTCTGGTTCAAAAAGTTAAGTTAATCAGAACATGTAAACTGAAATTTTGTTTCCTCCCCTGGAAGGAATCTCCCCCTAGATTTTTCAAAAGTTTGTGGGGTTTTTTTGAAAATATGTTCTAAGTCTAAAGATGGATTTAATTTTACTTAGAATAATTTTCAACTTAAACTTTAAAGACATATTTTCCGAAATAATTTTGGTTGTGCACTTTTGAAAAATTTATACTTGTAAAAAATTTAAGTTTAAATACTTAGATAAATTTAAAAACTTAAGTTTAAGTATTACGAAGGATTTTGAAAACTTAAGTTTGAGTACTAAAGAAGATTTCGAAAATTTAAGTTTAAGTACTCAGAAAGTTTTTGAAAACTTAAGTTTAAAATACTTAGAGGGTTTTTGAAAACTTATGTTTCAAATACTTAAGTACTCAGAAAGTTTTTGAAAACTTAAAAGTACTTAGGAAAATTTGAAAGATTTAAGTTTTAAGTACTTAGGAAAATCTGAAAAATTTTAGCATTAAGTACTTAGTAAAATTTGAAAGATTTAAGTTTTAAGTACTTAGGAAAATCTGAAAAAATTTAGTTTTAAGTACTTAGTAAAATTTGAAAACTTAAGTATTTTAGGAAAGATTGAAAACTTAAGTTTAAAGTACTAAGAAAGCTTTGAAAACTTTTAAATACTTAGAAAACCTTAGTACTTTTGAAAAATGAATTAAGTACTTTTTGAATATAGAGTTTGAAATTTTGGATTTAGAGAAAAAAATTTTAAACTCTCCTTTCCTATCTCTCCCCCTTTGCCATATATCAAAAACAAAGAAGTATAGCAGAAACAGGATAATTAAATTGCATAAAAGAAAATAATAACTTGCATAATTCGCTGTACTAAATCAGTTCAGGATATGAATTAAACCAAATCAGTTTCAATTTTCTCTTTTAGGGATCTGTCTAACCTAATTAGCTACTTACTAACTGCTATAAGCAGTAATTTTCGCTAGGGTTAGTCAAGTTAAGTGTTCTGTTCAAGTTAGATTTTCTAAACTTGACACTTAACTTGATTACTGTGTAAGTTGTATTTAGTGCCCCAATTACTGCAGATGCACTGACTTAAAGCATCTTGAATTAAGGCAAAGACCTAAGCATCTCAACCCATTCTAGGTTATCAATCAAAAGTACCCTAAGGTGCTTGTGAGATGCTGGCTTCTAAATCTATAGGTGCATGTAGTTCTAGGGTTAGGGCCTATGCTAAGTCCATTTGCGAAAAAGCCCTAGTTTTGAAGGGGATAGTTTTTTTTTAAAAAAAATAAAACTAAGTCAAAAAAAATTTATTTTTAAAACTTTTCAAAACTAAGTAAAAGCTAATTTTGAAAGTATTTTTTGAAAACTACTTTAAAAGCTGATTTTGAAATGAGTAAAGTAGTAAGAAAACCAAGAGTAGACTAAATCTATTCTACCAAGCATAATCCTAACTGCTGATCAAATAGTAGAGAAAAACAAGTACTCATCTCCATAAGTCAGTTGGTCAACAGAGAGACTCAGCACAGTCATACAAGTCAAACATGAATCAACCCTACTGAGTAGGGGTAGTCAGATAGTCACTAGTACAATGCTAATCAACTCTAGGAGGAGGGACCAGGATGATCAGAAGAGCCTGACTGCCAGGATCGAAACATCGCCATCATCTCATGATATTGTGCATCTCTGGTCTCCCTCTCAGCTCTAAGCGCACTCATATAGTCAGTGTAATAGCCTAGATTTGTCTCCATATCTTCAGCATGATTTGCCTCCACTTCCTCTCGGAGGCTCTGGACCTATGTCTCCAGCCGTGTCACTCTCCCGTAGAGTGTCGGTGGAGGGGGCTCGTCTATGTGTGCTCGAGCCTCTGCTGCCAAATCGGCTACATCGACTTCAACCTCCTCATCTGAGTCGATCTGAGCTCCGGCTCGCTGTCGTCTCTAAGTCAAAACCCCGGTGGCCGATACCTCTATACCAGCTAAAGAGAAGTTCCTAAACCCTATCTCGTCAAAATCAATCATCGCGGTTATTTCACCTACGGTAATATCACGACCGTGGTGATGAAGGATGGAGGTGATGATGTGGCAGAAGGGGGTGCGTACCCGACCCTGAGTCGTGACACTGGAGGCATATAAGATAGCGTGGAATATGTGAAGGCCAATGTCAATGTATAGATGATGGATCAGGGCATACAGGAGGAAGGCATGAAAAGGTCGCATGGTCGCGACATCCCTAGTGGATAGTGGTAATATGCAGCGGACCAGAACTCTGTACAGGGCGTAGTCCTGGACCTGAAGGTCAACGGACTGAAATCGTCTAGCTACGAGGAGTCTAGCTTCCCTATAGAAATAGGAGTGGAGAGTGTCTAGAGTAATGTGAGCGTAGGGAGCATCAAATGGAGAAAGCCTTATTGGATCATCAACCCTTTCCTTGACAAAGCCTTTCAGTGAAATTTCATTTTCAAAATTAATCTTTAAAAAATTCTGGTCTAACTAGGTTGGGTCTTGGATCGGTAGCTTCGACTAGTTTCACCAGTCTAAATAGACCAAGTAGAGAATACATGACCTTATTAGAATTGGTTTCCCTAACGTACTATTATCTCACCGCCACCCAATACTATGTTGCTCAAATTTCAGTTAAGTTGGTTCAGTCCTTAAACTAACCATTCCTAAATCTAAACATGGTAAATTGCAGGAATAAAGTAAACAATCAAACAAGCCAATTGCAATCAAGAATTTAATTTTATCTAACAATAAATATTATTTTCAATTTGGCTCCCCCTGGACTAAAGCCACGATAATGGTCTGGCAAGATGTGAATCTTGTCCTTGGGGATCCAGTATTAATTTGATCCAGTTTGTTTGTTCAAGCATAGTTTGGGTACCCATGCCTAAACTTTAGGTCTGGACTGATTCAGTACAGCAAAGTAGGATCTTTATCTAGATTTGGTTCTATAACCTAGTCCGGATCGATTTAGAACCGACTTCTATTTTCCAAGAATCATGTCAAGACCCTTGGAACCAGAAGTGAATCATTCTAAAACTGATCTAAGGTCCTTAACCTGAGTTTTCAGGGAGGAGTTCTCTTTCTCAAGTTTTTCAACTTGAGTAGAGGTTCCTGTTGGTGCAGGAAGCACCATATCGAACCTTGTTTTGATATTGGCAAGGGTTCAAAGTTAAGTATTAGTGGTGATCTAACAATGTTACTCAAGTGTGCAGGAAAAGTCCTAGCGAAGGGCTGCTAGGCACCTGGCGAAGGAATGCCAGGATACAAAGCCCTAGCGAAGGACTGCTAGGCAACTAGCGAAGGGCTGGTAGTCATCAAAGACCTGGCGAAGGGCTGCTGGGCACCTAGCGAAGGGCTGCTAGGATACAAAGCCCTAGCGAAGGACTGCTGGGCGCCAGGCGAAGGACAGCTTGGGACTGAAGCCCTAGCGAAGGAATGCTAGGCACCGGGCGAAGGACTGCTCGGCATCCAAGACCTGACAAAGGACCGCCAGGCAAAAGTCCAACCAAAGGAGTGGTTGGCATCAGGTAAATTCTCCCGAGAGGAGTAGGTGAGGACGCGTTCCTCGTCGAGGGAACAGTAGGCGTCAGTTCGACCTAGGGCTCCATTTTGGAGACCCAAAGTCAGAACCAAGACAGCTAAGGCTGTATAAACTAACCACTTAATGTTTTATTGTGTTTTGGACTAACCCTGGATGCAGGACCGAAGGAACGAGTGTTTGCAGCTCAGAGAGCCTCAAAGGAGTGAGGCAACAGCTGACCAGGGCACCCGGAGTGTCCCGGGCGCCCCCAAGGTGAACACAAAACATACAAACAAGAAGCGCGCTTCGACAGTACAACCTGCGGGCGCCCCCGTGCTCCCGGGCGCCCCCGCTGCTCCCGGGCGCCCCCGCTGCTCCCGGGCACCCCCAGGGCCAGCTACCGAAGCTCCCTTAGAAGCCAAGAAGATAACACTTTGACCCGATCAATCCGGGCACCCCGAGCGCTCCGGGCGCCCCGGTCAAACCTAATCCCGAAGGTAAAGGGATCAGACGCTGACCGAGACATTGCCGGATCAATTGCCACGTGGGGGGGGCGCCCCCAGGCCCTATATAAAGGGCCCTCGACCCCAAGCTTCAGCAACATCTTCGTGAAATGCCTCAAAGCTCTTCTGCTCTCGCGCCTTGCTCCAGAAACTCTCCAAATCGAGCCGACGACATCCTGCTGCCCCGAAATAATCGATCTACTCCGGACGTCGGTAAAAGAGCTATTTTAAAGTTTACTGTACGTAATTATAATTCTGTAATCTTTTGTAAACAACTTTGCGCCTGATATAGAATTGCCCAAAGTAAACGGTCAACGACCGTGGGCCTTGGAGTAGGAGTCGACACAGGCTCTGAACCAAGTAAAATCGACTGTGTCTTTGTGTTGTGTTTTTCCGCTGCGTACTTGCTCTTAATTTTCCAAAAAATGAATTCCGATATTCACCCCCCTCTATCGGTTTTCTCGATCCAACAAGTGGTATCAGAGCGGGGAAGCTCAAATTTGGTGCAACCACCAATTTGAGAGTATTTTCGGATTTTATGAAATAATTTTAATTTTTTTATCTTTTTCGTTGATTGAGGTTGGTGCAACACCACTCAATCTCGTTCGCTTTTTTATTTCATATAAATAATATCTGTAAGTGTATTTAAAATATTCTTACACCTTTTTCAATTTTGAATGCTCATTTTTTCCCTATAAGTCAGAATTAATAAAACGATCAATTTCTAAAAATTTGTCATAAACTTTTTTTATTATTATTTTAATACTTTTCTCGAAATTCGTGCTACCTTAATTCAAGCAAACTTTTTTTTAAACATTAAATTCTTACTTTTTCATCATTTATCAGAATTGACAAAATCAATATTTTCAAAAAATTTGTCATAAATTCTTTTTATTATTTTATTATTATTTCACCTCAAAATTCGTGCAACATTTATTTTGGGCTATTTTTTTCCCTTCTCCCGCACTACTAATCCAAGACCAAGTCTTGGTATATTTCTGTTATTTCTTTTGTGTACAAGGATCATTTTAAATGGCCAATCAAGAATGGAACAGTGCCCGTCCACCGCTATTCTCCGGCGAGAACTTCAATTCCTGGAGAAGTCTAATGGAGTTCCATCTGAAGGTCCATATGGACATATGGATGATCATTCAAACAGGGTTCTCCCTCCCCACAGAAGATGGATCATCGATCGCCTGGGACAAATTGGACGAACCAACTCTGAGGAAGATCGAGACTGATGCCAAGGCAACAACAATCTTACAATGCGGCCTGACCAAAGACGAACTGAAGCGGGTCGGACCCTTCAACTATGCCAAGGAGATGTGGGAAAAGCTAATCAATCTACACGAAGAGAGCTCCGATGTTGAGATCTTAGAAGCTCAAGAACATGTAGCTGAGACAGACTCGACACCCGACGTCGAAATCAAACCAGAGTCAAATGACGAGTTTTCTGAGACAAAATCGGTAATTAATTTTGAATCATTTTCTGAATTAAGATTAAATAATCAAGATGATATTGCAATGGTCGAGGAAGGTATAGTTTTTATTGCAGGAAAAACTCCAAGAGAATTGCAAAAGAGGCCTCAACCAATACCTGAGTCCAACTCAGACTCAGAATTTGACGACGAAGAAGGGGATGATCGAAAGCTGGTCCGGATGACTCGCGACCACTACAAGATGCTAAAGACGGCAAGTATCAAGGGGGAGATTCCCAAACGGGAATCAAAAGGTAAATTTACGATATTTGAAAATCTAATATTTACCTCAATGAACATAATTAATTCATACAAAATAGTTAAGGTTAATATGTCAGAAAATTTAATTCCCAACCTTGTTGATTTTAAAAACCCTGAGTATTATTTCGATTATGATGTAACTTAGATCTTTTTTTTTTGCTTTAATTGTGTGTTGTTTGTTATTTTCATTTTTCTTAGAATTAGGATTGGTTAGTTTAAGGACTAAAATGATTTAATTGAAATTTGAACAACCTAGTATTAGGACAAGGTTTGATGATAGTACATTAGGGAAGCCTGACTAAGGAATCAAGTAGGGTAAGGAGTACCTTATTTGGTCTTTTTAGTCCGGTGGAACTAGCCGAAGCTACCTCTCCGAATCCTAAGCTAGTTAGACCAGAGTGTCTCAAATGATGATTTGAAAATGATCTTTCTTTAAAAGGCTTTGTCTAGGAAAGGGTTGTTGATCCAATAAGGCTACGACCAAAGAAGGCCTCTGTGCCTCGCCAAGACCTGGAAGCCAATTATCGAAACTCACTTTTAAATTATTATTTATTAAACTCGAATCTAACACAAGCTTCAATTAAATCATAGTGTTAACATCAAAGATAAAATTAATGCATCTCACAAAACAGTTAAGGATATCCTGTTTTGTCACTTAGAAATGGGTGAGATGCTTAGGACCTAAAAGTTGAGTCTAACCCAACCAACTAAATCAAATTAATCAAATCTTAATTAAATCAATTAAATTCAATTAAATCTTAATTAAATCAATTAAATTCAATTAAATCTTAATTAAATCAATTAAATTCAATTAAATCTTAATTAAATCAATTAAATCTTAATTAAATCTTAATTAAATCAATTAAATTCAATTAAATCTTAATTAAATCAATTAAATTCAATTAAATCTTAATTAAATCAATTAAATTCAATTAAATCAATTAAATTTAATTCAATCAAATTCAAATTAAAAATTAAAAGTTAATTCAACCGAACAAACTTAACCCTCTAAATTTTCATTTTCACAAAAATCAAATTTAACTTTTTAACTAAGAGCCAATGTTTCAAATCATTGTAATTAAAATCAAGTATTTTTTGTTCACTAACCTGAAATTTATTTCATAACATTTATTTCTTTCCTTTACCATTATACAAACATTTTTTTTGAAAATTAGTTTATTCTTGTATGGCAAAATGTCACCTTGGTGATTACTTAGGATATTTCTTTTTGTCTACAGTCCGGGCTTAGATATTTATTTTTTTTGGACCTAAAAAAAAATTCTATGTTTTCAAATAATCACTATACTTTTCGAAAATTGTGCTTTACAAAAACCATTATCATTTCAAAATGTTTTTTGAAAACGGGGTTTATGCTTTAAAATTATCTTCATTTCAAATTGAATTTTCTAAAATTATATTACCATGCTAGTATTCAAAACTATTCTTTTGATTTTAGTAAACCCTAAAGACACAAAGGAAGGTCTACTTAATGATCTACAAAGACTCCGAGGATGTGTCAAATTTAGGAGGAGTCTAAATCAAAAGAAATTATTTCTAACAAGTTTGAAATTATTAGATAATTCTTATAATTTGAATCAAACCTTAAGACTCAGAGGAAGATCGCTTGTAGTCAACAAGCTTCCTAGGACTGGGTCGAGTTTAGGGGGAGATCAAATTAAAAGAATTATTGAGCATTTTCAAAATTATATGTTTTCATGCATTGCACTTTTAAAATCCTTTTGAAAACTTAAATAATTACTCTTTCAAAATACTATCCTGTAAAATCATTTTGCTTATATATATATCATCACTTTCAAAATTTTACGTAACTTTGGAATACTTTTCAAATCTATTAAGAATACTTTTGAAATTAATATTTACTTGACTTTGGAAAATTTTCCAGGACACTTAGGGAAAGGTCCTTGTAGTTAACAAGGCTTCCTAGGATTGTGTTAGACTGGAAAATAAACCAAGTCTAGTAAAATATTGTGCCTCCAAAGTTCATACATTTTTCAAAATGTACTTGCATATATTTTCAAAATACTATCATTTTGGCTTATCAAGTTCTTTTGGAAATAATATTTACTTGAGTTGGAGAATTTCCAGGACACTTAGGAAAATTTCCTTGTAGTTAACAAGGTTTCCTAAGATTGTGTCAGACTGGAAAAGAAACCAAAGCAAGTAAAAGATTATGTGTAAGTACTTTCAAAAAGATAAGTCAAGTAATTTTTTTTAATATTTTAAAAGTACTTATGTTTTTCAAATTCATAATATCTTTCAAAATACTTATATCTTTCAAAATGCTCAATAAGTACTTGCATTTTTCAAAAATATTCAGAACAAGTAAACTTATTGCTTATCATATACACTTGACTCCAATTATGATTTTGAGCATAAATTTTTCAGTCTTTCAAAATTTTGTTACTTTGAAATTATCATAACTCTTGACATTATTTCACTCAAATTTTTTTAAGACTCACAAGCTCTGATACACAAATTTTAAATTTCTTTCAAAATATATTTTTCAAAAATTTCTTTATTGAAATATGACCAAGGGGGAGAGTAGAAAAAGTGAAATTAAATTATTTCTTAAACTTTTTCCCCTTTTCAAAGAAAATTTTTCTTAGAATCGTCTAAAACATAAGGCGAAGAATCTCACATTAAGGAGGAGAGAAAGGAATGAGAGAAATTTTTTTTAATTCTTTTTCAAAAAGTGCTTCAAAAGTTTCTAAGTATTTCTAAGTGTTTCAAATTTTTGTTAAATGTATGTCTTCTCCTAAATTTTTTTTCTCTTAGTAAACAAAATTTGTCTAAGCAAAAACTTGTTGAAAAATTTTGCCAAATATTTCCCAGTAAAGTTTTTTTTGGTGAAAAACTTGTCTAGAAATTTTTTGAAGATCTTGTTTTCCAAAATGCACAAAGTGTTTCTAAACAAATATTTCTAAGTGTGCAAAAATTTTTGGTAAACAAATTGTTTTTGGGAAATTTGCCTTCAAAATTTTGCCTAAGTTTTACAAAGCCTTGTAAGTAAAAGTTGTTTAACAAAATGTAGGTTTGCAAAACTTTTTAAATTTTTACCTTGTTCACCCATGGTTATTTTTGATATATGTCAAAGGGGGAGGAAAGGTCAAAGTTAAGTATTTTATAACAGGTCAAAGTTAAGTATTTTATTTATAACACAAGTATTCACGGTTTAGGGGTAGTATGAGAATTAAAGGATTTTTTTTCAAAATCTTACCTTATGTTATTAACTGTTATAAAGTTTTTTACTTAACGTTGAATTGTGTAAAATTGCTATACTTCATTTTTACCTTATGTTCTTAACTGTTGTAATTTTAACTTAACTTTGAATTGTGTTGCCATAAATCAAAAAGGGGGAGATTGTTGGTGCAGGAAGCACCATATCGAACCTTGTTTTGATATTGGCAAAGGGTTCAAAGTTAAGTATTAGTGGTGATCTAACAATGTTACTCAAGTGTGCAGGAAAAGTCCTAGCGAAGGGCTGCTAGGCACCTGGCGAAGGAATGCCAGGATACAAAGCCCTAGCGAAGGACTGCTAGGCAACTAGCGAAGGACTGCTAGGCATAGCGAAGGGCTGCTAGTCATCAAAGACCTGGCGAAGGGCTGCTGGGCACCTAGCGAAGGACTGCTAGGATACAAAGCCCTAGAGAAGGACTGCTGGGCGCCAGGCGAAGGACAGCTTGGGACTGAAGCCCTAGCGAAGGAATGCTAGGCACCGGGCGAAGGACAGCTCGGCATCCAAGACCTGACAAAGGACCGCTAGGCAAATGTCCAACCAAAGGAGTGGTTGGCATCAGGTAAATTCTCCCGAGAGGAGTAGGTGAGGATGCGTTCCCCGTCGAGGGAACAGTAGGCATCGGTTCGACCTAGGGCTCCATTTTGGAGACCCAAAGTCAGAACCAAGACAGCTAAGGCTGTATAAACTAACCACTTAATGTTTTATTGTGTTTTGGACTAACCCTGGATGCAGGACCGAAGGAACGAGTGTCTGCAGCTCAGAGATCCTCAAAGGAGTGAGGCAACAGCTGACCAGGGCGCCTGGAGTGTCCCGGGCGCCCCCAAGGTGAACACAAAACACACAAACAAGAAGCCGCTTCGACAGTACAACCTGCGGGCGCCCCCGTGCTCCCGGGCGCCCCCTGCTCCCGGGCGCCCCCGCTGCTCCCGGGCGCCCCCAGGGCCAGCTACCGAAGCTCCCTTCAAAGCCAAGCAGATAACACTTTGACCCGGTCAATCCGGGCGCCCCGAGCGCTCCGGGCGCCCCGGTCAAACCTAATCCCGAAGGTAAAGGGATCAGACGCTGACCGAGACATTGCCGGATCAATTGCCACGTGGGGGGCGCCCCCGACGTCCCGGGCTCCCCCAGGCCCTATATAAAGGGCCCTCGACCCCAAGCTTCAGCAACATCTTCGTGAAACGCCTCAATGCTCTTCTGCTCTCGCGCCTTGCTCCGGAAACTCTCCAAATCGAGCCGACGACGTCCTGCGCCCCGAAATAATTGATCTACTCCGGACGTCGGTAAAAGAGCTATTTTAAAGTTTACTATACGTAATTATAATTCTGTAATCTTTTGTAAACAACTTTGCGCCTGATATAGAATTGCCCAAAGTAAACAGTCAACGACCGTGGACCTTGGAGTAGGAGTCGACACAGGCTCCGAACCAAGTAAAATCGACTGTGTCTTTGTGTTGTGTTTTTCCGCTGCGTACTTGCTCTTAATTTTTCGAAAAATGAATTCCGATATTCACCCCCCCTCTATCGGTTTTCTCGATCCAACAGTTCCTTCTTGAACCTTCTCAGTAAAGGGTCTGAGTCAGCTCCCTCTTTCAGGAGTTTTACTTCCTGTCGGAGGGATTCAACTCGGAGTTTAGCTTTCTCCAAATCTCGAGAAAGATAAGAAATTAACTCATTTAACTGACTTCTAGTAAAACCACTTACCTTGATTTCGCCATCCTCTGAAAATGTCAGTCTGCCATCGTCCTGTTCTAATTCTGATTCGGTCTCGACTTTTTCTGAGGCGGTTAGTGCGAGTAGGTTCGACTGTGGGACCTCTTCTTCTTCTTCGGAGGAGGACTCGTCCCACGTTGCCTGAAGTGCCTTTTTCCTTCTATTCTTCTTGGTCTCCTTTAGGTTCGAACACTCCGTCATGTAGTGACCCTTCTTCTTGCACTCGTAGCAGGTCACGTTGGGCTTGTTCTTTTCATTTGCAGGTTCAGCTGGTTCGTCCTTTCTTCTGCTGGCTTTCCGTCTGTTGGTTTGGTTCTTCAATTCCTTGTAGTAGTTTCGGGCCAGTCGGACCAGCTTTGGTCGGTCTCCTTCTTCGTCTTTTGAGTCTGAGTCTGAGTTAGACTCGGGTTCAGGTTAAGGCTTCTTCTTGGTTGCCCTTCCAGTTTTACCTGCAACAAAGGCAATACCTTTCTCGGCCAGATTGTAGTTAGTCTGTTCATGTAATTCTAATTCAGAGAACACTTCATCTAATTTAATTTTTGAAAGGTCCCTTGAAACCTTGTATGCATCTACCATGGATGCCCACAAGGTGTTTCTCGGGAAAGCATTTAAAGCGTACCTTATTAGGTCACAGTTTTCTACCTTGTGACCGATGGTGTGTAGTCCGTTCATTAATTCCTGAATTCGGGCGTGGAGTTGAGCTGCTATTTCGTTGTCGTTCATCTTGATCGTGTATAGCTTGTTCAGGAGGAGATCTCTCTTGCTGATCCGAGTGTCTGAAGTTCCTTCGTGCAGCTTGATCAGTTTCCCCCACAGCTCCCTGGCATTGTTGAATGGACCCACCCGGTTCAGCTCCTCTTTTGTTAAGCCGCATTGGAGGGTCTGGGTCGCCTTTCTATCAGCTTCAATCTTCCGTTTCAGAGCGGTGTCCCACTCTGTATAGGTTTGAGGTACTCCTTTAGCATTTTTTGGAATCTCCAGTCCGGACTGGATGATTATCCACATGTCCACCTGAGTTTTCAGGTGGACCTCCATTCTGCTCTTCCAGTAGGAGAAGTCCTCCCCACTGAAGAGAGGTGGTCTTGCAGTGCTGAAGCCTTCTTGCATGGTCATTTTATCTGAAACTAAGTAAGAGAAAGAGATGTCCCAAGACTTGGTCTTGGATTAGTAGTGCGGGAAGTAAGAGAAGAATATTTTTCGAGGGGTGTTGCACCAACCTCGATTAACGAGAAGAAATTCGAACGAAAAAAAATATTAAAAAGAAATTTCGTAAAAATCTAAAAAATTCTCAAATTGGTGGTTGCACCAAATTTGAGCTTCCCCGCTCTGATACCACTTGTTGGATCGAGAAAAACGATAGAGGGGGGGGTGAATATCGTAAAACGTTCGGATTAAGAAATGGAGAAACACAGCGGAAATTAACACAAATACATGCAAACACCAAGGTTTTTACTTGGTTCGGAGTCGCGGTCGGCTCCTACTCCAAGGCCCACGGTCGTTGACCATTTTCTGCGGGCAATTCTATATGCGCAAAAAGTTTACAGGTATAGATTACAAGATTAGTACAGTAAACTAAAAGAAAGCCGCTCTTAATTACCGACGTCCGGAGTAGATCGTATTTTTGAAGCAGAGGGACGTCGTCGGTGCTTGTATCTCGAGTCGGGAGGTTTCCGGAGCAGAGCGTGAGCGTAGAAGAGCGTGAATGCGTTGGAAGAATTGATTGCTTGAAGCCTTGGGGTCGAGGGCCTTTTTATAGCCCCTGGGGGTGCCCGGAACGTCGAGGGCGCCCCCCCCCCACGTGTCAGCTGATCCGAGTTCCTCTCGGTCAGCTCTGATCCCTTCAATCTCGGGATCAGGCTTTGACGGGGGCGCCCGGGACGCTGGGGGCGCCTGGGACGCTGGGGGCACCCGAGAGCATGGGGGGCGCCCGGGAGCACGTGGGCGCTGTAACGCCCGCCCTTATATCTACTCTCGGGGCGGGGTTACGTACCATCAATCGTAAAATTTTAACATAACATAAAAACAAAAGTGCAAGAGTGTGAGGACTAAGTACTGAGCATGCTTGTCTAAAACCATCAAGTGATATTTACAAGTACTAAGCATACTAGTCAGTACATGCCAATCAAATATCATGCTTGGATCATTAGAACATGGTAGGTGCATAGTAAGTTTAGTAGCACATAAATCATGATAGTGAGGTTATACATTCCATTGCATAATATTAGTTCATCAAATTGAGTCTAAAGGAAGTCTAGAACATCATGTGAAATATCTTAATTAAGAGTTATCCTACAATATGATAGGTTCACGAGTAGTTCAACTCACAACATAATCAAACCTAATCAAGTATAAGAGTAATCACTAACATTCATTATCAAGGAGACATTAACAAAAAGCATAATAAAGTAGATATAGAAATCTTTCTTTCCCGAGCCACCACCCCACACATCTTCAGCCCTCCTGCCTCTTCCTTTAGTTTAAGTGTTCCTTACCCTTATCTGCAGCATAAGACAACACATAAATTAGTAAGCACAAATGCTTAGTAAGGATCCTGTCCTACTCGCAAAATCCATACGAAAGAATACAACATGCACACATAATAAATCATAAGCATGAGTTCATCACAGCATACTAAACATCAAAGTTTCTAAGCATGCAGTATATAGTATCTTAAGCATACCCATCACATATAATAAATGTTTTCAAAACAATGTCATAAAGGTATTACTTAAAAATATTTTCAACATCATATAGGGCCCAGTTGTGTACCACATAATGCGCGTTCCCTAATGAATTGGGGTAGCGAGCCACCAATCTCATTAGAGCAGGACCCTTTCGTCCTACCGGAGCCATGACCTTAAGTTAACATGCACCCCGGATTTGTTTAACGACCCCCTTCCGAGTCGGGTACCACAACTTACAAAGTAAAATACTTATCATGTCTTTACATATATGCTAAGGAGTACTCCAAATTCACTCTTAAGGGACACACCACTCTTCAAGGGTGCTCATGATCCCATAGGGACACACCACACAACATAAGGGGTGCTCTTGATCCCATACTTAGTGGAGTATCCTTTCAAGCATTTTATCATACACATCACATGCAATCTATAAGGGTGCCCCATGGGCTATAAAACATGCTCATATATACATCGTATTTCAACCACTTAAACATACTTTATATATGACAAGATTGGTCACATAAATCATATTCATGTCATAGGAAGTGGTAGCATGCTTCATGGGTTAATTGAGTTCTTCTTAACCCTAAACCTAAGGTTTGGTCGAAAGTCAAGGGTAGAGGTAGCTTAGGTTTTTGACATCAAACATCCCATACAAATATCACATATATATACATCATGTATCATACTAAGCATAGCATACATCATGGGGTAATCAACCTTCACAACCCTAATGTTCTATGCCCTGGCCGAATATCACATGCTAGAGAACATTAAGATTTCCAATCAAACATTCCATTTAAACATCACATGCATATACATATCATCTTACTAAACATAATCATGTCTCGTAGGGTAGTTTAACCTTCACAACCCTAATACTTCCATGTTGGCCGAATGGTGTAGGGTAAGGGAATTAGGGTTTTTTTTTAAATCAAACTTTCTCACAAGGATTTACACAAACACCTCACATACCTATCATGCAACATATTAAGCCTAGAATACATCCTAGGATAATCATGCACCCTAAACCCTAATTCTTCTAGGGTTGGCCGAAGGTCAAGGGTAGGGGAAACTAGGGTTCTTGAAATCAAACATTCACACAAACATTTACACAAACACTTTGTCTACACTACTAAGCATGGATACATCATAGGAAATCATACAATCCTAAACCCTAGTTTTTCCATCCATGGCCGAAACCTTGTAGGGTGTTCAACCTTAATTTTTGTCATCACAACATGTAAGGAAAACAACATATAAGTATACCCTAAGTTCCAAGAGGTTTCCTTATGCATCAAGGAGTAACCAAGGCTTTCCCCTAAGGGGTGGCCGAAACCTACATAAGGGCAAAACCTTAGGGTTTTGTTCATAACATTTTGAAGGGAAACAACATATACATATACCCTAAGTTCCAAGGGGTCTTCTCATGCATCAAAGAGTAGCCAAGGCCTCCTCCTTGGGGTTGGCCGAAACTCTCACAAGGGATACACCCATTTTCGAAAAACAAGAGAACAAAGAATCATGTAACAACAATTACACTGCAGGCGAGGGGATACTTACATCCTTTCGCTTGAATTTCACCTTCTCTAAATCTTTAGGGTACCCTTGGTTGAAGGAAGGGTGAGAGTTTCCTTTACTAGAACTTCTCTAGAACTCTTGGCCCTAGTAGAGGGCAAGATCCTTGGATGGGTCTTCTTCCTTCTAATTCCCTAGGGTTCTAACCCTAGGGTGTATTTCGAAAATTGAAAAGGGAGAAGAGGGGCTCTAGGTTTCGGAAATTGGAGTGGGGAAGAAGAAGAAGAAATGAAACTTCTTTCCCCCTCTCTTATTTATACTCTTCTCATGAAGGGACATGTCTCTTCACTTCCCTAGCTTTAACTAGCACATTTCTTATTCTTCCAACATGAAACATCCTTGGTGCAATGGTTAAGACATGGTTAGTGCAGCTAGGAGGTTCAAGGTTCGATCCTTGCTTCCTCCTTTCTACATTTTCTTTTTATCACATGTTGCACTAATCCACATCAAAGCCCATTAAACCAAGCCCATCATGACATTTCATAATAATGTTCCATGAATTCATAACATTATATATGGGGAAAAATTGGGGTGTTACAGGCGCCCCGCCCATAAGCTGCCGAAGTACTTCTTTCGCTTCATCTGTTTTGTATTCACCTTGGGGGCGCCCGGGACACTCCGGGCGCCCTACTCAGCTGCTGCCTCACTCCTTTGAGGCTCTCTGAGCTGCAGACACTCGTTCCTTCGGTCCTGCATCCAGGGTTAGTCCAAAACAACATAAAGCAATAATATGTTAGTTTTATACAGCCTTAGTTGTCTTGGTTCTGACTTTGGGTCTCCCAAATGGAACCCTAGGTCGAACTGATGCCTATTGTTCCCTCGATGGAGAACGCGTCCTCACCTACTCCTCTCGGGAGAATTTACCTGATGCCAACTGGCTCCTCCGGTTGGACTTTTGCCCAGCAGTCCTTCGCTAGATGCCTAGCTGTCCTTCGCCAGGTCTTCAGTATCAAGCCGTCCTTCGCCTGGTGCCTAGCAGTCCTTCGCTAGGTCTTTGTATCCTGGCATTTCTTCGCCAAGTGCCTAGCAGTCCTTCGCTAAGGCTTTGAATCCTGGCATTCCTTCGCCAGGTGCCTAGCAGTCCTTCGCTAGGACTTTTCCTGCACACTTGAGTAACATATTAGATAAACATTATACCTTAATTTTTGAACCCTTTTGCCATTATCAAAACACAGGTTCGACTTGGGTGCTTTCTGCACCAACACATACGATACATCGGGCCTAGTACATAACATAGCATACATGATAGATCCTATTGCGGATGCATAAGGAATCTTATTCATGCAAATCCTCTCGTCTTCTGTGCGCGGACACATAGACTTCGAAAGGTTGATCCCATGCCTGATGGGAAGGTAACCTTTCTTGGATTCTGACATGCTAAACCTTTCTAGCAATCGGTCTATATATGTAGACTGCGAAAGACCAAGCAACCGATTTGATCTATCTCTATAGATTCTAATCCCAAGGATATAGGTTGCTTCTCCCAGGTCTTTCATGGAGAAAGTTTTGGACAATCAAATTTTAACTAACTGTAAGACTGATATATTGTTTCCTATAAGTAATATGTCATCGACATATAACACTAGGAATACGACTGCACTCCCACTAACCTTCTTGTACACACAAGGTTCGTCAGGATTTTGTGACAAATCAAACTCTTTGATTGTCTCATCAAAACGGATGTTCCAGCTCCTAGATGCTTGCTTTAGTCCATATATGGATCGTCGAAGCTTGCATACTTTGGTTTTATTAACCGATGTGAAACCTTCAGGTTGTATCATGTATACATCCTCAAGCAGGTTTCCATTAAGGAAAGTTGTTTTCACATCCATTTGTCATATCTCATAATCATAATGAGCTGCTATGGCCAGGAGCATCTGAATGGATTTAAGCATAGCTACTGGCGAATAGGTTTCGTCATAATCAATTCCTTGTTTCTAACGATATCCTTTTGCCACTAATCTAGCCTTAAAGGTAACAACATTATCTTCCATGTCGGTTTTCTTCTTAAAAACCCACTTGCACCCTATGGGCTTAATCCCTTCGGGTGGGTTAACCAAGTCCCATACTTGATTTTTGTACATGAAATCCATTTCCGACTTCATGGCTTCAAGTCATTTATCCCTTTCTGAATTTTTCAGAACATCTTCATAACTGATAGGTTCGTCATCGTTAATGAGTAACACGTCGTTCGATTCACGTATGAGAAATCCATATCTCTCTGGAATATTACGTGACCTATCAGACCTACGAAGAAGTGGTGTTGTTTTATGTTCAACTGATAGCTCATCATTATAAGTTATTGGTTGTGGGTCTAGACTAGGTGTCTCTGTAATGTCTATTGGAGTTTCTTGAACTTCTTCAAGTTCAATGCTACTCCCACTGTTTTCTTGTAAAAGAAATTCTTTTTCTAGAAATACAGCATGCCTTGAAACAAACACCTTTTGTTCCAAGGGATGATAGAATTGGTAACCTTTCGTTTCCTTAGGGTATCCAATAAATAGAAATTTATCAGACTTAGCATCCAATTTGTCTGATATAGTCCGCTTTACATAAGCAGGACAACCCCATATCTTTAGGTGAGATAAATGAGGTTTCTTACTATTCCACGTCTCATATGGAGTAATAGAGACTACCTTGGTCGGGACTCTGTTTAGTAAGTAAACAGCTGTCTTAAGCGCGTAGCCCCAAAAGGTTTTTGGAAGAGTTGCATGATTCATCATAGATCTAACCATATCCATTAAGGTTCGGTTACGCCTCTCAGATACACCATTATGCTGTGGTGTATATGGCGGAGTCCATTGAGACAATATCCCATTGTCCCTAAGATAATCTTGAAACTCTTGACTTAAGTATTCACCACCCCGATCGGATCGAAGTATCTTAATACTTATGCCAAGCTGTTTCTCTACTTCACTTCTGAACTCTTTGAATTTCTCAAAAGCTTCAGATTTGTGTTTCATTAAGAACACATACCCGAATCGTGAGTTATCATCGATAAAGGTAATGAAGTAGCTATAGCCTCCTTGTGCAAGAGTTGACATTGGTCCACATACATCAGTATGTATTAGACCAAGCAATTCTCCCACTGGTTTACCTTTTCAGAAAAGGGTAATTTGGTCATCTTGCCTTTTAAGCATGATTCGCATGTATCAAATGAACCGGGTTCAAATGATTCCAGAATTCCACATCGGTGTAATTTGGTCATGCGTTTCTTACTTACATGGCCAAGATGACAATGCCACATATAGGAGTCTATTTGATTATCTATTCGAGCATGTTTGTTGCTAACTTCGATATTGAAAACGTCACTGGATAAATCTAACGTGTAGATACCATTGCATAAAGCTCCGGTCCCATTAAGAACACTATTTAAAGTTATGTAACAGCAATTGTTACTAAAAGTTAAATGATAACCCTTTTCATTCAAGCATGAAATAGATACAATATTCTTTATTAACGAAGGAACAAAATAACAATTATCCAATTCTAAGACAAGTCCAGTAGGGAGCTTTAGCAAATATGTTCCGATGGCAACAGCAGCAATCTTTGCTCCATTTCCAACTCGCAAATTCGCTTCTCCCTTGACGAGTCTTCTTCTATTCTTTAGCCCCTGTATGTCATTACATATATGTGAGCTACACCCAGTATCAAGTACCCAGGTGTCCGAGGAAATAGAGTGACATTCAATAACGAAGATACCTGAAGAGGATGGGGCATCGGATGCCTTCTTCTTCAAGGACTCAAGATAAACCTTGCAGTTTCTTCGCCAGTGGCCCTCCTTGCCGCAGTGATGGCAAGTGTCTTTTGGTGCCTTTTCAATCTTTTTGGCCTTTTTCTTCCTTCCCTTATTTTGTTCTTTGTGCTTCCTCTTAGAGCCTTTCTTTGAGGAACCAACTAACAGTACCGTCTTCTGATCCTGCTTTACAGAAGGCTCTACAGTCTTCAGCAAGTTAAGCAACTCAGGAATGGTAGTCTCCAGTTTGTTCATCCGATAGTTCATCACAAACTGTGAGTAACTCTTGGGCAAACAATGCAGAATTAAGTCAATACATAGTTCGTGATCCATTGCAAATCCGAGTGTGCCTAGTCACTCAATGTACCCCAACATCTTCAACACAAATTGTGAAATAGAAGTGTCTTCTTGTATCTTAGAGGTGAAGAGGAGTCTGGAGATCTCAAACCTTTCGAATCTCGCCTGCTAGTCAAACAACTCATGAAGATAGAAGACGATGGTATGAGCATCCATATGCTCATGCTGCTTTTGTAGCTCAGGTACCATAGCGGCCAGCATGATGCAACTCGCAAGTTCAGAATCGGCCACATGTTTCTGATAGGCCATTAATTGGTCTGGAGTTGCATCTTCAGGAGGATGGTTGGGAAGTTGTTCTTCAAGGATATAAGCAAGCTTTTCTGCCTTGAGGACTATCCTCAGGTTTCGAAGCCAGTCCATGAAGTTTGGCCCAGTCAGCTTATTGGTGTCCAAAATGGAACGTAAATTCAGAGAAGACATGATCAGGTGATTATCCTAGAAATACAAATTGAGGTTATGTGATGAGAATGATAAAGAATGCATCAATATACATTAATTAAATCCTATTTATTTTTCGAATTGAATAACCCCTTTTATCAATTCGGGAGATCGTAGGAACATCTCCAAATAGGTTGATATCCAACCATAGATAAGAACAACCATGGCTAGAGTCCATCAAGTTATTCTTAGCTATGAAGGTAGGTAATTATACTGATTACATATTATACATATGTAACTATCACATTATGCTATCAACTAATTGAATATTTGCATAAATCATTGGGTTGTTAACTCATTAACAAGTATGCAACAATATACATAGCACCCAACTGCACCTCTCTTTACATCGACCTTGGTTGTGGCACAACAAATCGATGCTCCAAGCTTAAGGCTGACCCATTAATCAAGAAATAGTTTTAATATGGTTGGAGCTCATTCAACCGTTTAGTCAGGCTTGGATGTGTCCAACAACCAAAACTAAGGATTGACCTCTGACTCTAACTATATTAATCATAAACTAATTCCATGGTTTGAACATGTTGAGGTTCAAGCCGGGCATGGATGTGTCCATCAACCCAAACGAGAAACAAAACTCCGGTTCTAACCATATAAATGGAAGGTGTTGGCCTTAATATTTTGTAAGGGGTTTTGGGTCTCATCCTTTTCTTTTATGCACATTCATGACATATAATTATGTCATGTTCTAACAATTTCCTTAATAAAGTATGTATGTGACTTAATTTATCAAGTCTCATTAATTGAATTAGGAACCGGATTTCCTAATTCTAATTTCATACTTTATTCAAGGAATTATTTTGGGAAACAATTTCCTGAATTATCATAATCAATTTCGGAAATAATATGTTTAAGACTTTGATTTCTCTAAATCAAATCTTATTAAATTAAGAGATAGATTCCCTTAATTCAACCACATATTATTTTCATGAAAATCTTATTTAAGGAAATATACTCTATAGGAAACAATTTTCCTAATTAATTTTGGAGACAATAATATGTAAGAGCATCACCTCATAAATCAAATAAGAAAATTATCGTTTGAGAATCACCTCAAAAATTTCCAAGATTTGATTACATATTTTATTTATGGAAAATTAATATCAATAACTTAATTTGGACGGCTCCCCGAGGCTCAATCCAAAATAAGAATTTATTGATAATATAATTTGGACGGCTCCCGAGCTCAATCCAAATTAAACATTTGACAATTTAAATTCAATTTAGGAAATTTAATTATAACAACTAACTTTAAATTGGGCGGCTCCCTGAAGCTCAATCCAAAATAAAGAATTTTGTAAATAATTTAATTTCCAATTATAAATTTAAATTCTAATTAATATTCCCATAATTTATCTAGACTTTCTTGAAAGAAAGTGCCCAAAATTGCGAGCTTTCCATTAATGAAAAGTTTCCAAAAATAAAAGGTTTTAAGAATAATTGTAAGTTTCTGGTACAAAGAAAATTTATGTTTTTCCAAAATTGGGAAATTTCCAAAATTGGAAAGTTTCCAAAATTGGAAAGTTTTCACAATTATCATAAAGTTTCAGAAACAGAGATATTTCAAAAGTTTGCGAAATTTCATGAGGATTTCCAAACTTTGAAATTCTTAAATCGAAAATTTACCATAATTGGAAAGTTTCCATAATTGAAATTTTTTCCAAAATTGAGATCATGATAAAGCTTTCCGCAAAACAATTATATGATTATGTCGAACACAAACCTCGGCTCTGATACCACTGTTGGGACCGGGTGCATGTTGACATGGATGCGGGTTCGTAATTTTAAAAATTAATTACGTGCCGCGGAAGGTTTAGCATAAATAATTTCTCAAATTATTTAACCACACATCTAAGCATGCAATTTTATCTTGTGTGTTGGATCGAGAAAACTGATAGAGGGGGGGGGGTGAATATCGGTTTACTTTCGGATTTGAGTAAGAGTAGGTACGCAGCGGAAATTAAAAAACAAGACACAGAGACACAGTCGATTTACTTGGTTCGGAGCCTGTGTCGACTCCTACTCCAAGGCCCACGGTCGTTGACCGTTTACTTTGGGCAATTCTATATAGGCGCAAATCAGTTTACAATAATTTATTACAAGTAAGTGCAGTAAATAAAAAGAACGCTCTTCTTTACCGACATCCGGAGTAGATCAGCTTTTTCGGAGCAGCGGGACGTCGTCGGCTCGAGTTGGAGAGTGTCCGGAGCAAGGCACGAGCGTAGAAGAGCTTTGAGGCGTTGAGAGAGTTGTTGTCTGGAAGCCTTGGTCGAGGGTCCTTTATATAGGGCCTGGGGGCGCCCGGGACGTCGGGGGCGCCCCCCACGTGGCCTTTGATCTGCCACAGTCTCGGTCGCGTCTGATCCTCTGGATCCGCTTTGACCGGGGCGCCCGGAGCGCTCAGGGCGCCCGGATTGACCAGGTCAAACCTTATCTTCTGGCTTCGAAGGCTTTTGGTTCGAGGTATGCGCATGGGGGCGCCCGGGAGCACGGGGGCGCCCCGCCCAGCAGCTATTCGAACCCTTTTTCCTTTGTCATGTTTTGTATGTACCTTGGGGACGCCCGGGACACTCCGGGCGCCCTACTCTACCTTGCCTCTCTCCTTTGAGGCTTTCTGAGCTGCAGACACACATTCCTTCAGTCCTGCATCCAGGGTTAGTCCAAAACACAATAATAATAATTTATTAGATTTATACAGCCTTAGCTGTCTTGGTTCTAACTTTGGTCTCCAAAATGGAGCCCTAGGTCGAACCGATGCCTACTGTTCCCTCGACGAGGAACGCGTCCTCACCTACTCCTCTCGGGAGAATTTACCTGATGCCAACCGTTCCTCTGGTTGGACTTTTGCCTAACGGTCCTTTGTCAGGTCTTGGATGCCGAGCTGCCCTTCGCCCGGTGCCTAGCATTCCTTCGCTAGGGCTTGGTGACTAGCAGCCCTTCGCTAGTTGCCTAGCAGCCCTTCGCTAGTTGCCTAGCAGCCCTTCGCTAGGACTTGGTGACTAGCAGCCCTTCGCTAGTTGCCTAGCAGCCCTTCGCTAGGACTTGTTTCCTGGCAGCCCTTCGCCAGGTGCCTAGCAGCCCTTCGCTAGGACTTAGTTTCCTGGTAGCCCTTCACCAGGTGCCTAGCAGCCCTTCGCTAGGACTTGGTTTCCTGGCAGCCCTTCGCCAGGTGCCTAGCAGCCCTTCGCTAGGACTTTGTTTCTGCACACTCAAGTAACAACATTAGATCACAAATAACACTTAACTTTGAATCCTTTGCCAATATCAAAACAAGGTTCGATATGGTGCTTCCTGCAACAACATAGACATGATCATATATTTAAAATTTTACAGAAACATAAACTAATTTACATATTACCTCGCGTAACTCGAAGGAAGGGACGAGATCCAACCGTAAGCGTCCCTTGGAAGCTCCGCCTCTATTCGCGTCCACAACGAGTATCTTCGGGATGACTTCGCAAAGCCACGAGTTTCGTGTTCTCGAGAACTACTAGATTCTCCGAGAACATGATGAGAAAAATCAAGAGAGAAGACGGAAGACTAACCACAAAAGGATGGTCGGAATCAAAATTCCGGCGAAGCAAAAGAAGAGGCTTGCGGCAAAAAGGATCTTTGCGGCAAACTCTAATTCCGGCAACACCTTCTTCCGGCCAAGAGATGGCCGGAGCTTCCTTCTCCGGCAGCAGGTGGTGGTCGGCAGGGAAAGGGCAGGGGCGACCGACTGGTGCTCCTTCTTGGGGCTGGTTGGCGCACGGCAAGAAGGGGAGAAGAGAAAGAGAGGGAGAGAGTCTATGCCTTCATCTCTATGATTCACATCCAAGCCTTGCCTTGGGTCCTTTATATAGTGGTCTCTCAACCATCAAGCCTCTCAAATATGGAATAACTTATTCCATCATGCCAAGTTTGATTTTATATCATGGTTAAAATCATATTTTAATTCATGATAAAAATCTTCTCTCCTATGGAATAAATTTCCTTATCATGGTAAATCAATCCATGATTGATTTTATAAAATAAACCAATCCATGGTTCATTTTAATTTCCATGAAAAATAAACCAAACCTTGGTTTATTATATAAAAATTTATATCATCCATAATTTTATAAAACAAACCACACTTGGTTTATTTTATAAATTAAACCAAAAACTTGATTCTCTCCCTTTGTTGTGGTCGGCCAAGCAAAGAGGATGGAGGCCCTCTTTAGCCAGCCCATCCAAGCCACGCCCTAATGAATTAAACTTATTTAATTCATCTATTAAGTCTTCAAAAGACTTAGCCATTTTACGCTTCCGATGCGTCCCTGAAAAATTCAGATTCGACTTATCGTTTGGCTCAACCAAACCTAATCTCTCTTGATTGGAAAATCTAATTTTCAACTCGTTTTAAATCCCTCGGATTACTCGTAGTGCGTGTGACTAAATAGGCTTTCGATTTATGTTGGCCGTCTATAATTAATCAATTAATTATAGAACGATCATGAGTGGCACCTAGTAGTACATCATGATCTCCAATTAATCGAAAGATCAACGGTTGACCTCAAAAACAATTCTGAAACCCTTCAGTAGCTATAATGAATCGTGCCCCATTCCCTTCACCATCTTATACCCACTTGGTTCAGGACATGGTCTATGTGTGTCAGTCCCCACTAGGCTGACTACGTCACACCTAGCCCATGTAACGTTTTCTCGTCCTACAGATTCTAATTACTCTCATGTATTTAAGAGATTCATACTCTAAACATGTCATGCTCTGGCCAGAGGCTTCGAGTAACAATCCGACGATAGGCCTCGGGTATACATCTCCTCGCAAGGAGTGGTGAATCCTTTGTAGGCTGTTCAAACATCTTCGGGCACTTCGGCTTATACCCAATCATCCTGGGTCCACACCTCCTTGGAGATGCTTGCTTAAGATGTCAAAGTATAAGTCTCCATGACCAAGATGACTTGAACACCGCAAGTCAAAGGAACATCGCACTTAAGCTGCAGTAAGAACTTCACTGACATATCTATATGTAGACTACCATATGAAGTTTTAGAGCCAGCCACTCCAATGAACTAGTTCCCTTAACTAGCATTTATGTTTATCTCCGGACATCTCAATGTCACCAGCCAGTGAGAATCAACTGATTAAAGAATAACCCATGCTAGTCTCAACAGAATTGATAGTGTCCGTATTTATCAATTCATCGACTAGGGACAATTTCAATACTTCACAATTGCACATGTAAAGATAATCACTAGTTGTGAATTCATCACAAATTCTCTCATGCTGTGAATTGTATTGCGGACATTCAGTAAATGAGTTTAAGATCTCAATCAAATACACAAACATGTATACTCAAATAGTGAATATTCATTTATTAGAATAAATGATTACAATCATAAGGCGATTGCCTTACGATACTTCTCTCATATCACTAACAGACCCTACGCACCGAAGAACGATCCACACCGGGCGTCGGTAACGAGGAGTTAGATTTTTATTTTTACTACATTAATACTATATGACTTTCTGTAAAACTTTACGCCTTATAGAATTGCCTACAGTAAACGGTCAAGAACCGTGGGCCTTGGAGTAGGAGCCGACCGCGACTCCAAACCAAGTAAAAAATCTTGTGTTCACGTTTGTTGTTTTAATTTCCGCTGTGCATTCTCTAATTTTATAATCCGAAACGGTTTTACGATATTCACCCCCCCTCTCTATCGTATTCTCTCGATCCAACATTTTCTTCCTCTGAAAAAATCCTAGATTTCTGAAATCAGAAGTACCAGTCGACTGCCCCAGGGGGCAGTCGACTGATATGCTTCAGTCTGCATATTTCAGTTTCTGGGCCGAATTTCAGAAACGCACCATGAATTCCAGGAAATTTGAAAAATCATGAAAGTTTGCAAACATGTTTCATATGATGTACTTTAGCAGAGAAAAATATAAGTTCATGAAAAAACTAAACATGTTTGACTTTTTGACAAAAACTCAAAAACTTTGAAAAACTTCAATTTTGTATCAAACTTTCTACATAGTTTTGAAATCATATATCTCCCAAACTTATGTCATAGCAAATAAACACAGAAATGGTTTTGAAATATTTGAAATGTCCAACTATGATCTTTGAGCAAGATGTCCATTAATTAAACATTTGTTTTTTCCATAGTTGGTCTATTTTCAATAATGTGATACATCTAATAACCCAACAATATGTCATAAGCATAAGTGAATCATTTGTATCATCCTAATGGATCATGCACTACCTTTCTATTGTATTATTCCAAGGCCAATCCTATACTTCTACAAAACACATACCAAGTCCTCTTCTTAAAGATGTGAACTCTGCTTCGGGAAGAAGCTTGGTAAACATGTTGGCAAGGTTAGACTTTGATTCAACATAATGTAATTCAATCCCTAATGAAGTGATGCTTCACTTCAATGTGTTTTGTCCTAGAATGATGCACCGGATTTTTAGTCATGTTAATAGTACTCACATTGTCACATAAAACCTTAACCTTGGAGTAATGAAGCTCATAATCTTCTAAGGTGTGCATGATCCAAAGTAATTGAGACACACAACCACCCATTGCTACATATTCGGCCTCAGTTGTTGATAAGGCAACACATGATTGCTTCCTACTACTCCAACTAACTAAAGATGATCCAATAAATTGATATCCACCACTAGTACTCTTTTTATCTAATTTGCAACCCGCATAATCTGAGTCGGTGTATCCAAATAGTTCAATGTTTGGAGTTCTAGGATATCAAAGACCGACATTAAGAGTACCCTTAATATACCTTAAGATCCTCTTTACTACCACTAGGTGAGACTCTTTGGTACAAGATTGATACCTTGCACACATACCTACCACAAATAATATATCCGGTCTACTAGCAGTTAGGTACAACAAGCTACCAATCATGCTCCTATATTGTTTTGGATCTACCACCTTCCCTTCAAGGTCACTATCCATCTTTACATTTGTTCCAATGGGAGTAGATGCTACCTTAGGATTTTCTAATCCAAATTTCTTTATGATTTCCCTAGCATATTTTGTTTGATAAACATGAGTCCCTTCATTTGTTTGTTTGACTTGTAATCCTAAGAAGAAGGTCAATTCCCCAACAAGACTCATTTCAAACTCACTTTCCATGCACTTGATAAATTCATGGAGAAATTCACTATTTGTTTACCCAAAAATGATGTCATCAACATATACTTGGGCTACAAAGATGTCCTTATCCTTAGATTTTAGAAATAAAGTTGGATCAATCGTTCCCCTCCTAAAACCCTTGGATACTAAGAAAGATGAGAGCCTTTCATACCAAGCCCGGGATGCTTATTTTAATCCATACAAGGCTTTCCTTAGTTTATAGACATGATTGGGGTAATTTGTATTTTTCAAATTCGGGTGGTTGCTCTACATACACTTCCTCCTTAATGACCCCATTAAGAAATGTCGATTTTACATCCATTTGATGAAGTTTGAAACCCATGTGAGTGACATATGCTAATAAAATCTGAATGGACTCTAATCTAGCTACGGGAGCAAATGTCTCATCATAGTCAAGACCCTCAACTTGATTGAATCCCCTTACTACCAACCTAGCCTTGTTTCTAGTAATTTTTCCTTGATCATCCAATTTGTTCCTAAATACCCATCTTGTGGTGACAATGGTACTATCATTGGGTCTAGGAACTAACTCTCACACATCACTCCTTTCAAATTGATTCAACTCTTCTTGCATGGCTAGAATCCATTCCACATCACCTAAGGCTTCATCAATTGATTTTGGCTCTAGTTGTGAAATTAAGGCAACTTGACTAGCATGATCTCTAAAGTAAGATTTAGTCCTTACTCCTTGAGTAACATCTCCAACTATTTGGTCAATGGGATGATCTTGATGTTGTCTTAGAGTCCTAGAGGTTATGGGCTCATTTACTACATGATTATCATTGCCTTTTTCTTCTTCCAATGCACTTCTCCCTCCCCCTTGATCAATGCCCCCTAAATGTAAGTCTTGCATTTCTTGGGTAATGTTTTGATTTTTCTTTATATCCTTATCAATGGAGGACTTCCTAGGGTAAGTGCTAGTAAACTCATCAAAATCCACATTGGAAGATTCCTCAATCACTCTAGTCCTCTTGTTATACACTCTATACCCTATACTAGTATAGGAGTATCCAACTAAAATTCCTTTATCCGCCTTAGACTCAAACTTCCTCAAATCATTCTTAGTGTTCAAAATATAGATCTTACACCCAAAAACTCTAAAATAGTGAACTTGTAGAATTCTCTCATTCCACAATTCAAACAGTGTTTTTCCTAAAAACCTATGAATTAAAACTCGATTTTGGATGTAGCAAGCGATATTTACCGCATCCGCCCAAAAATAGCTAGGTAATGAGTAAGCATTAAGCATCACCCTAGCCGCTTCTTGTAAAGCCTTATTCCTTCTTTCTACAACACCATTTTGTTGTGGGGTTCTTGGACAGGAAAATTCATGTTTGTACCCATTCTCTACACAAAAATGAGAGAAGTTTAAATTTTCAAACTCTCCACTATGATCACTTCTAATTCGTTTGATTTTGAGATGCTTCTTATTTTCAACCCATTTACTAAATCCTTCAAATATCTCTAAGGTTTCATCCTTATGTTTCATAAAATACACCCAAGTATATCTAGAAAAATCATCGATAATTGCCAAACAATATTTACTTCCTGCTATCGAAGGAGTACTATGACAATCAAATAAATCTAAATGCAATAACTCCAAAGGTAAGGAAGTACTAGTGAGAGTTTTACCTTTGTGTGATGACTTTGATTGCTTACCCTCTTGGTATGCATCACACATTTTGTTCTTTTCATATTTGATCATTGGTAGTCCTTTCACCAATTCCATCTTGGCCACTCTTGCTATGTTCTTCATGTTGATGTATCCAAGCCTTCGATGTCATAGCCATCCTTCTTCTTCTTTGGACATGAGACACTTGGTAGAAATGTTAGAAGCATAAGAGAGATTAAGATAATAAAGATTTGCTTCCCTATATCCTTCTAACATGATATTTTCAGACCCATTGTGTCTAATCAAATATTTTCTTGCATGAAACTACACTCTATACCCAGCATCACACAGTTGACTTACACTAAGCAAGTTAAATTTCATGTCCTTAATTAGAAGCACTTTATGAATTGAAATTGTAGATGATACCTCAATTGTGCCTCTACCTATAATCTTGAGTTTTCCACTATTCCCAAAGGACACCGTGCCTTCTTTTAAGTAACTAACGGTGGAAAACTTTTTCACATCACCGATCATATGCCTTGAGCACACGTTATCCACTATCTGTTGGATCGAGAAAAACGATAGGGGGGGTGAATATCGTTAAAATCTTTTTCGGATTAAGGAAAGAGAAAATGCGCAGTGGAAATAAAACAATCACACAGGAACATAAGATTTTTACTTGGTTCAGAGTCGCGGTCGGCTCCTACTCCAAGGCCCACGGTCTTTGACCGTTTACATTGGGCAATACTATAATAGCACAAAGCAGTTTTACAAATTGAGTACAGAATTATTGCTGTAAATGAAAAGAATTACACTTTTCGTTACCGATGCCCGATGTGGATCGTACTTCGGAGCAGAGGGTCGTCGTTGGCGCTGGAATCTCGAAGTCGGAGTTTGCCGGAGTAGAGCGCTTGAACGAAAAGCCTTGGAGTGTTAGAAAGTTGTGTTGTTGAAGCCTTGAGGTCGAGCCCCTTTTATAGTACTCCATCGGGCGCCTGATGGCTTGGGGGCGCCTGACACGTGCACTTCAATCCGGAAACCCTTATCCACGGGCTCGGTCAGCGCTTATCCTCCCCTCTTGGGCGCCTGAGCTAATGGGGGCGCCCGTGAGCTCACGGGCGCCTGATCCGCCTTGGTTTAGTGGCTTCGCAACTGGTTTTTGGTTTTTGCCTTCACCCTTGGGCACCCGTATCCTTACGGGCGCCTGACTCCATTCGGGCGCCTAGGCCCAGTGAAGAACCTTCACTTGCAGACGATCAGTCCTTCGACCCTGTAAATAAGGTTAGTCCCAAAAACATGATAAGTAGTAATTACAGCCGTAGCTATCTTGGTTCTGACTTCGGGTCTCCCAAATGGAACCCTAGGTCAAACCGACACCTAATGTTCCCTCGACGGGGAACGCGTCCTCACCTACTCCTCTCAGGAGAGTTTATCTTTTGCCAACCGACTCCTCCGGCTGGACTTTTGCCCGATCCACCTGACCAGGCCTTTGTGCCCAACTTCCGGTCAGGTCTTCGGTGCCCAGCCCCTTGCCAGGACTTCGTGCCTAGTCCTTGACCAAGACTTCTTTGCCCGACTTCCGGTCAGGTCTTCTTGCCCAGTCCTTGACCAGGACTTCTTTGCCCAGCCCTTTGCTAGGACTTCTTGCCTAGTGTACCTAGGGCTTCTTCCTGCACACTTAGTAAACAAAATTAGAACACAATACCATCTTAACTCTTGAACCCTTTGCCATTATCAAAACCCAGGTTCGACTTAGGTGCTGCCTGCACCAACAATCTCCCCCTTTTTGATTTATGGCATCCCGGTTCAAAAAGTTAAGTTAAACAATAGAAAAAAGGTAAAGTATCAGTTTTAATTTCCTCCCCTGGAAGAAATCTCCCCCTGAGTTTTTCAAACATTCGTGGGGTTTTTGAAATAGTTTCTAAGTCTATGTTTGAAAAGTTTTTCAAATTTTCCATACATAGACGAATTTTCAAAACGGGATTTTAAAGTCAAAAAAAAAATTCCAAACTATTTTGAGTTGGACACTTAGAAAATTTTTCAACATATTTAGTACTTAGAAAATTTTCAACACAGTTAGAAAATTTTCTACCAGAAAAATTTCAGTGCAAGTACTTAAAAATAATTTCGAAAACACTTTTGAGTAAAGTACTTAAAAATAATTTCAAAAATAATTTGTTTTTGCACTTTAGAAAATTTTCTACACTGATTTTGTAGTTTTAATACTTAGAAAAATTTCAACCAAAATTTTGGGTTTATAACTTAGAAAAATTTTCAAGCAAAATTTTGAGTTTATAACTTAGAAAAATTTTCAAGCAAAATTTTGAGTTTATAACTTAGAAAAAATTTTCCAGAAAAAATTTGAGTAAGTGCATAGAATAATTTTTGAAAACAAAAAACAATTGACTTTCAAAAAAAAGGAACTTAATTACTTACAGAACTTTACTTTTTGAAAAAGGAGATGAAGGTTTTCGAATTTTTGAAAAAAAAATTAACTTTTAAAGCCTCCTTTTCTCTCCTTTCCACTCTCTCCCCCTTTGTCATATATCAAAAAATATAGCAAGAAAAGTGAGTAATCAAAGTAAGGTGTTGTACTGAACCAATTCTAAGTTTAAACTGGACCAAATCAATTTGAATTTCCTCTTTCAGGTCCTGTCTAACCCAGTTAGCTACTTACTAACTGTTATAAACAGTAACTTTCGCTAGGGTTAGTTATGTTAAGTGATCTGATCAAGTTAGATTTTCTAAGCTTGACACTTAACCTGATTACTGTTTAATTGGTATTTAGTGCCCCAATTACTGCAGATGCACTGACTTAAAGCATCTTGAATCAATGCAAAGACCTAAGCATCTCAACCCAGTCTAGGTTATCAATCAAAAGTACCATAGGGTGCTTGTGAGATGCTGACTTCTAAATCTATAGGTGCATGCAGTTCTAGGGTTAGGGCCTAGGCTAAGTCCATTTGCGAAAAAGCCCTAGTTTTGAAGGGGGTAAGTTTAAAAAAACTAAGTCGGAAAATCATTTTAAATAAATAAAAATGATTTTTAAAATTAAATAAGAAATGATTAAAAAAATGATACCAAGTTTTTGACAAGAAACATAATTAGAGCAGTCCTATTCTACCAAGCATAACCCTAATTGCCTTCTTAGTGAGCTGAATTCAGACTCAGGTAAGGGTTTGGTGAATATATCAGCTAAGTTGGATTTTGAGTCTACATGCTTAAGGATTATCTCACCCCTGGCTACATGATCTCTTACGAAGTGGTGTTTAACTTCTATGTGTTTAGTTCTAGAGTGTTGGATTGGGTTCTTAGTTAGGTTAATAGAACTTATATTATCAATGTAGACTTAGGTTTGGGTGTAGTCAAGCTGGAAGTCCTTATGAGTGTGCATCATCCATAAGATTTGTGCTACACATTCTCCTAAAGCAACATACTCAGCTTCGGTTGTGGATAGAGCTACGTAGTGTTGTTTTCTGTGGTACCAACTTACTAGAATGTTTCCTAAAAGTTGGCAGCTTCTACTTGTACTCTTCCTATCTAATTTGCAACCAGCATAGTCAAAATCGAGTATCCTGACAGGTCAAAAGTTGAGGTCCTAGATACCAAATCCCTACATTTAGGGTGCCCTTGATGTATCTAAGTATTCTTTTTAGGGATGCTAAGTGTGTTTCCTTAGCACAGGTTTGGTATCTAGCACACATTCCTACAGCAAAAAGGATATCAGGTCTGCTGGCTGTAAGGTAAAGTAGACTACCAATCATACTTCTATATAGTTTAAGGTCTACAGGCCTACCATTAGTGTCACTATCTATTTTTACATTTGTGGTCATAGGGGTACTTATGCTTTTGGAGTTATCCATTTTAAATTTCTTTATTAACTCCTTAGCATATTTGGATTGATGAACATAATTTTCATCCCTAGTTTGCTTAATTTGTAATCCTAAAAAGAAGTTGAGCTCACCAACTAAGCTCATTTCAAATTCGTTTTCCATTATTTTTACAAATTTTTTTAAGAAATTTGAGTTGGTGGATCCAAAAATTATATCGTCAACATAGATTTGGGCAATAAAGATGTCTTTTTCTAAGGTTTTAACAAAAAGAGTTGAGTCAATTTGTCCTTGGTTAAATTCCTTAGAAATGAGGTAGGTCGATAGACGTTCAAACCATGCCCTAGATGCTTGTTTTAGTCCATACAATGCCTTATTGAGTCTGTAAACATGGCCAGGTTTTTCTAAGTCCTCAAAACCCTAAAACCGGGGGGTTGTCCTACATAGACTTCTTCTCTAATAAATTCATTTAGAAAAGCTGACTTTACATCTATTGGTAGAGTTTAAATCCTTTATGGGCTGCAAAGGCTAGCAACATTCTAATAGACTCAAGTCTGGCTACTGGGGCATAGGTTTCGTCATAGTCTAACCCTTCGACTTGACTGAACCCTTTAGCTACTAAGCGGGGTTTATTTCTCACTATTTCCCCTTGGTCATTTAGCTTATTCCTAAATACCCACTTAGTGTCAATAATGGATTTGCCCTCAAGTTTACGTACTAGTTCCCAGACTTGGTTCCTTTCAAATTGGGTTAATTCCTCTTGCATTGCTATGATCCAATCAGGATCAGGTAAGGCTTCCTCTATAGTCTTAGGTTCAATTTTCGAAATTAGTGCAATCTAACTAAGATTTCTATAGGTAGACCTAGTTCTGACTCCTAGGGTTGGATCACCCATAATTTGATCAGTTGGATGACTGAGTCTGGGTTTCTTAGTTTTTCTATTGCTTGGTTCAGCCTCAGGTCCGGTTGGACGGTTTGGTTCAGTATTTGGTTCAACTACTTGGGTTCAGTAATTTGTTCATTATCTTCATGATCAATATTTGATGGATTTCTGGATTATCAGATTTTGAATTAATTTCCTCATCAAATATTAGATTTGTTGTTTCTTCAATTTTGTTAGTTTGTTTATTGTACACCCTATAGGCCCTACTTGTTGTTGAATATCCTAAGAAGACCCCTGGGGTTGACTTTGACTGGAATTTACCTAGGTAGTCCTTGGTGTTTAGGATATGGACTTTGCAACCAAAGACCCTTAGGTAATGTAGATATGGAAGTCTATGGTAGTATAATTCATAGGGAGTTTTATTGTGTCGTTTGTTAACTAGGACCCTATTTTGGATATAGCAAGCCATACTAATTTCTTCTGCCCAAAATTGGTTAGCTAGGTTGAATTCATTGAGCATAGTCCTAGCGGCTTCCTGTAGGGTTCTATTTTTCCGTTCGACTATCCCATTCTGTTGGGGGGTTCTAGGACACGAAAATTCGTGTATATATCCGTTCACTCTACAAAATTCCTCGAACCTTTGATTTTCAAACTCTCCCCCGTGATCACTCCTAAGTCTTTTGATTTTGGTATCATTTTGATTTTCAATTATCTTACAAAAATCAATAAACATGTTTAGGGTTTCATCCTTAGTCTTTAGGAACCTAACCCAAGTAAACCTAGAGTAATCATCTATAATTACTAAGCAGTACCGGTTTCCGCTTAGTGACTTGGCTCCATGTGAATCAAATAGGTCAAGGTGCAAGAGCTCAAGTGTAGTTTGAGTTAGATCTGATTGAATTTGTTTGTGATTAGACCTGGTTTGTTTACCTTGGTTGCATGATTCACATATTATGTTTTCATGATTCTTAATTTTTGGGATTCCTTTAATTAAACCAAGTTGGGTGATTTTTGATATTAATCTTAGATTAGTATGACCTAATCTCCTATACCAGAGGTTTGATTCTTCTACCTGAGCTAAGAAGCATTTAGGTTCTACGGGTAGGTTTATAGTGTAAATGTTATTTCTCCTAGTGCCCTTAAGCATGACTTCTGAGTCTTGCAAATTTCTAATTGGGCAGTCAGAATTGGTAAAGGTAACTACATAGCCAGTATCACATAATTGACTTATACTAAGCAAATTAAACTTAAAGTTCTCAACCAAGAGTACCTTATTAATTACAAAATCAGATTTGAGTTCAATGTTACCTGACCCAATGACATTGAGTGTAGCATTGTTGCCAAATGCTACTGAGCCTAGGTTCTTGAACTTGAGTTTGGTGAATTTCAATTTGTCCCCAGTCATGTGTCTGGAGCACCCGCTATCCAACATCCATTGGTTCAAATCTTTATGTTCCTACACATAAAGAGTTTGTTGATTTGGATCCAATTAGAATTAAGGATAGCTTAAATTGATTTTCACAACCTAGTCTGTCTCACCCAATCTAGAGTTATCAATCACGTTAACCTTATGGGTTTTGTGAGACATATTTTAACAGAAGTAAGAATTTTATTTTGAAAAACCATGATTAATTTTGAAAAGTTAACTTAATTTTAAACCCAATTTATTATGTTTTAAATTAAAAAAAACATCGTTGAATCTAGGATTAATTGAAATCTGTGTTAGATTCAAATCTGACAATAGTAAAGTGAATTTGGTTTTCAATAATCGGCTTCCAGGTCTTGGCGAGGCACTAGGCCTTCTTTGGCCGTAGCCTTATTGGATCATCAACCCTTTCCTTGACAAAGCCTTTTATTGAAAATACATTTTCAAGTTACTCCTTAAAAGATTTTGGTCTAACTAGTTTGGGTCTTGGATTGGTAGCTTCGGCTAGTTCCGCCAAAATGGCTTCCCTAACGTACTATCATCTCACCTCAACCCAATACTATGTTGTTCAAAATTCAGTTAATCGTTTTAGTCCTTAATCTAACCAGTCCTAGGTCTAAGCATGGTAAATTGCATAAAGTAAATAAACAAGTAAGCATGCAATTTTACAATAAGACAAATAATTTATTTAACTAAAAAAATGGTTTTTAAATTGGCTCCCCCTGGACTAAAGCCACGGTAGTGATTAGGCAAGATATGAATCTTGTCCTTGGGGATCCAATACTGGTTTGGTCCAGCTTGGTTGCTCAGGCAAAGTTTAGGTACCCATGCCTGAACTTTGGGTCTAGATTGATTCAATACAGCATAGTATGACCTTTGTCTAGCCTTGGTTCGATATCCTAACCCGAATCGATTTAGAACGGACTTCTGTTTTCCAAGGATCATGTCAAGACCCTTGGAACCCGAAGTGAATCGTTCTAAAGCTGCTCTAAGGTCCTTGACTTGAGTTTTCAAGGAGGAGTTCTCTTTCTCAAGCTTTTCAACTTGAGCAGAGGTTCCTTCTTGAACCTTCTCAGTCACAGATCTAGAGTCAGCGCCCTCTTTTAGGAGTTTTACTTCCTGTCAGAGGGACTCGACTCGAATTTTGGCTTTCGCCAAGTTACTAGATAGATAAGCAATTAATTCTGCTAATTCTACTTTAGAGTAACCACTTACAGTGATTTTGCCATCTTTCGAAATTGTGAGCTTTTCGTCTTCCGGTTCCGATTCTAATCCGGTGTCGATCTCTTCCGAAGCAGTCAAGGCGAGCAGGTTCGATTGTGGGGCCTCTTCTTCTTCTTCGGAGGAAGACTCATCCCACATTGCTTGAAGGGTCTTCTTCCTTCTTATCTTCTTGGCTTCTTTCAGATTGGGGCAATCTGATTTGTAGTGTCCCTTCTTGTTGCACTCGTAGCAGGTTACGTTGGATTTGGTCTTAGATGGTTCGGTTGGATCTTCCTTCTTTCGGCTGGCTTTTCTTCTGTTGGTCTGATACTTCAGCTCCTTGTAGTAGTCCCAGGCTAGCCGAACCAGCTTAGGTCGATCCCCTTCGCTGTCTTCTGAGTCTGAGTCTAAGTTAGACTCGGGTGCAGGTTGAGGCTTCTTCTTGGCCACCTTTCCTGTTTTTCCTGCAACAAAAGCAATGTCTTTCTCGGCTAAGGTGCAGTTAGTCTGCTCATGTAATTCAAGTTCAGAAAATAACTCATCTAATTTAATTTTGGAAAAGTCCCTTGAAACTTTGTAAGCATCTACCATAGATGCCCACAAAGTATTTCTCGGGAAGGCGTTTAGGGTGTACCTGATTAGGTCACGGTTTACTACCTTGTGACCGATAGTATGTAGACCGTTCATCAGCTCCTGGATTCTGGCGTGGAGTTGGGTTGCCGACTCACCTTCGTTCATTTTGATAGTGTACAATTTGTTTAGTAGAAGGTCCCTCTTGCTGATTCGGGTGTCGGAGGTTCCTTCGTGCAATTCGATCAACTTAGTCCAGAGTTCCTTTGCACTGTTGAAGGGTCCCACCCGGTTCAGCTCTTCTTTGGTTAGTCCGCATTGGAGTGTCTGGGTCGCTTTTGCGTCCGCCTCAATTTTCTTTTTCAGCGAGGCATCCCATTTTGTGTAAGGTTGTGTCACTCCTTCAGCATTCTTCGAGATTTACAAACTAGATTGGATTATGATCCACATGTCCACCTGAGTTTTCAGGTGGACCTCCATCCGACTCTTTCAGTAGGAGAAGTCTTCTCCACTGAAGAGTGGTGGTCTGGCTGTGCTGAAACCTTCTTGCATGGCCATTAGGATTTCTAAAATGGCAAACACAAAAAAAATCTTATCCCAAGACTTGGTCTTGGATTAATAGTGCGGGAATAAGATAATTAAAAAGAAACAATCGGGTGGTGTTGCACCAACCTCGATGAACGAGAAAAATTCAAAAAAAAATGAAATTAAAAATTTCGTAAAATTCGAAAAAATTCTCAAATTGGTGGTTGCACCAAATTTGAGCCACCCGCTCTGATACCACTTGTTGGATCGAGAAAAATGATAGAGGAGGGGGGTGAATATCGTTAAAATCTTTTTCGAATTAAGGAAAGAGAAAACGCGCAGCGGAAATAAAACAATCACACAGGAACACAAGATTTTTACTTGGTTCGGAGTCGTGGTCGGCTCCTACTCCAAGGCCCACGGTCCTTGACCGTTTACTTTGGGCAATACTATAATAGTGCAAAGCAGTTTTATAAATTGAGTACAGAATTATTGTTGTAAATGAAAAGAATTACACTTTTTGTTATCGATGCCCGATGTGGATCGTACATCGAAGCAGAGGGTCGTCGTTGGCGCTGGAATCTCGAAGTCGGAGTTTGCCGAAGCAGAGCGCTTGAACGAAAAGCTTTGGAGCGTTAGAAAGTTGTGTTGTTGAAGCCTTGGGGTCGAGCCCCTTTTATAGTACTCCATCGGGCGCCTGATGGCTTGGGGGCGCCTGACACGTGCCCTTCGATCCGGAAACCCTTATCCGTGGGCTCGGTCAGTGCTTATCCTCCCCTCTTGGGCGCCTGAGCTGATGGGGGCGCCCGTGAGCTCACGGGCGCCTGATCCACCTTGGTTCAGTGGCTTCGCAGCTGGTTTTTGGTTTTTGCCTTCACCCTTGGGCGCCCGTATCCTTACGGGCGCCTGAGCCCATTCGGGCGCCTGACTCCATTCGGGCGCCTAGGCCCAATGAAGAACCTTCACTTGCAGACGATCAGTCCTTCGACCCTGCAAATAAGGTTAGTCCCAAAAATATGATAAGTAGTAATTACAGTCGTAGCTGTCTTGATTCTGACTTCAGGTCTCCCAAATGGAACCCTAGGTCGAACCGACACCTACTGTTCCCTCGACGGGGAATGCATCCTTACCTACTCCTCTCAGGAGAGTTTACCTTTTGCCAGCCGGCTGGACTTTTGCCCGATCCACCTAACCAGGTCTTCGTGCCCAACTTCCGGTCAGGTCTTCGATGCCCAGCCCCTCTGGATTCCCATTCACAAGCATATTTCCATGTTGTTCAGTAGATTTATTAAAATTCTTCTTATTGACATTTTTTTTGTATTTTATATTTATTTGGTGAAATTTTTTGTATTAAAATTTTTGTCAGGACTTCGTGCCCAGTCCTCGACCAGGACTTCTTTGCCCGACTTCCGGTCAGGTCTTCTTGCCCAGTCCTTGACCAGAACTTCTTTGCCCAGCCCTTTGCCAGGACTTCTTGCCTAGTGTACCTAGGGCTTCTTCCTGCACACTTAGTAAACAAAATCAGAACACAATACCATCTTAACTCTTGAACCCTTTGTCATTATCAAAACCCAGGTTCGACTTAGGTGCTGCCTGCACCAACACTATCCACATGTTTGAGTTCTTCTTCTCTTCTACCTAAACAACACGAAAAACATAAGTTTTTGGTACCCAAATGCTAGATCCACAAACATCATTTAAGTATTTCTTAGGGACCCATGCCTTCTTTACATTTCCTCTAACACTTTGCTTCCTAGGGGCACCCTTCCTTCCCATAAGAGAAACAAACGTCACTTCCTTGGTCTTGGGTCTATACCCTATCCCGGCCTTGTTATACACGACTCTTTGACTATTAATTATCATATCAAAATTTCTTGAGCCAATTTGAAACTTCCCAAGGGCCTTAGTGAGACTTTCTACCTTTTCCCTTAACTTCTTATTTTCCTTTTCTAGAAATGAGTCATTTGAAATGGAAGAAGGAACATGCACATTATCCTTAATTTTCATGGATTCTAACTTTAGCATGCAAATTTCATTTTTCAAATCCTTAATCTTCTTTCTAGCCTTAACCAAATCATCATTAGTGCTAGAAATTATTTTTACAAGAGTAAAAGTGGGTATGTTGTATACCTCACTTACCGAGACATCCGATTCCGAAGTTGAGCCTCCCCCTTCATCTTCGCTACTTGAGCTCCTCTCATCATCGGATGACTCTAGGTTGTCCACTCCCATCAATGCAAAGTGAGACACATGGTTCTCTTCCTACTCCGATGATGACGGATCATCCCATGTGGCCTTTAGACTTGTGGTCATCTTCCCTTTTTCCTTTGATTTCTTCTTCTCATCCTTCTTCTTTTCTTCCTTCTTCAAGAGTGGGCACTCATTCCTCATGTGTCCTTCCTTTTGGAAATTGTAGCAAATGACCTCTCTTGCCTTGCCCTTTCCTTTTGAGCTTTTCCTACCATAAGATTTGTTAGAAAAACTTTTAAAGGCTTTTCTCATTTTTCTTACCATATATGCCTCTTGGTCGCTATCTATGGAGGCACTTGACTACTCCGAGTCGGATGATGAGTAGACCACCTTTTTCTTTTTTTCTTCTTTTTTCTTTCTTTCTCTACAACAAAAGTTACACCCTTCTCTTTAGTAGACAAGTTAGCTTGTTCATGTAATTCAAATTCTCAAAATAAATCATCTAATTTTACCAAAGCAAGATCCCTAGAAACTTTATAGGCATCAACCATTGAAGCCCATAAAGTGGTTCTAGGGAAGGATTGAAGTACATACCTCACAAGATCCCTATTTTCCACCTTCTCACTTATGATATGAAGTTTGTTGATGATCTCTTTGACCCTTCCATGTAATTGACTTACCGTTTCATTGACTTTCAAGGTTAGAGATTGGAGTTGTGCCACCAAGAGATCCTTCTTGGCCCTCCTTGATTCATTCGATCCTTTATTGAGCTCAATGAGCTTTTCCCAAAGCTCCTTCGCGGTTTTGAATGGTCCTACCTTGTTCTATTGTTCTTTTGAGAGCCCACATTGAAGAGTCGTTGTAGCCTTTGCATTAGCTTGTGCCTTCTTTATCATCTCCTTTGTCCAATTTCTTATAGGTAGAGGCTCTCCCCTTTCATTCATTGGTATTTCGAATCCATCTACAATGCTACACCAATTTTCAATACCATTCATAAGATAATACTCCATCCTACCTTTCCAATACGCGAAATCATTGTCGTCAAAGAAAGGTGGCCGCGCGGTGCTATAACCCTCTTGAAACACCATTTTGATGCTCCGGTTGACGGTGAGTTCTTTTGAAACGAATCGGCTTTAATACCACTTGTTAGGATCGCGACATCAAGCTAGAGGGGGTGAATAGCTTTCTTTCGATTTTGTCTACAAAGATGGTTAGCTAAACACAAACAAAATCAATAAAAACAGTAAAAACAATGCTAACCCCCTGATTTACTTGGTATCCACCTCAACGAGGTGACTAGTTCAAGGATCCACACCACACGCACGAGCTCCACTATGAATGCCTCCTTCAAGGTGGAGAAACCTTCACAAATGGCACTCTTCCTCTTTACAAAGTTGAAAAGAAAGTGAGAGGAAGAGTTGGAGATTTTGAGCACTTGGGACCTGATTCTACTCTCTAGAACCGCAACCTTGACCTGCTCAAAAGTCTCCCTTTAAATAGAGTAAAGGACAGCTCCTTAAGCTGTCCAGCCCGATACCAGTCGACTGCCCTTAGGGCAGTTGACTGATCCCACCGCAGTAGCCAGCCAACGGCTAGCCCAACGGATAGTTTTTTGGGAGGATCAGTCGACTGGTCCTGGACCAATCGACTGATCTTTCTGTGAGTTTGAGTTCCCCGCTGGCAGTCGACTGATCCATCCCCAGTCGATAGCCCAGCTTACATATCCACTCTCCCTCACTCCGAAAACCACCCTTCATGTATGCCTTCAAGTTCATTCCCTTGGTTTACCCCTTGAAGTCCTCTTCCACCGGTTGTCGTCCCTCAGTTGCGCACATAAGCCCTCGGCTTGCCTCCATGCCATCCTTCACGTATGCCCTTTGAAATCCACTTCCCCCGGCTTGCCATTGGAGTCCTCTTCCCTCGGCTCTCGTCCCTTGGATGTGTACCTCATGTGTGACTCACCAAGTCCTGCAAGATTCAATCACACATATCAAAACACCATAACACCCCCTAACATAACCATATTGGCACACACACATCAAAACCATGATCCTCTCGATCATACTTGGGCCGATTTCCCCAACATCATGAGATATATATAGGCTACAATAGGGACCATAAGGAGGAGTTGGGCCTTGGCTTCCTAATGGATCAAAGCTCGATTCATTAATAATAATCCAATCCACTAAAGGATTATCATTAAGCTATCTCACCAACCCCCATAATTAATTATGGGTTCCACCTATTATGTGTACAAATTCTCCCCGTGTTTAAGATCTCGAATGTCCATTAATTAATTAAATTACTGACAATTTATTCCTCATGTTGGACCAAGTCCACTTGTAGATTTAACATAATGAGCTTTATGAGCTCCTCAAGGGGACATCATCATCCTAACGTATTAGGACACGATTTCCTTCTATAATCAACGACACACCATGTAAATAATATTATTTCCTAATTTACCGAGTCTATTAATTTAACAAATAAATCTCGTCCACTGATAAATCAAAGAAATAGATATTATATACATATACCCGTTATTATATCGGGATTAAGAGCATATACACCATAATATCTGAGATCTGATTCAGTTATATAGTCAGTATAAATCGAATCACCTCTATATCGGTCCTGCTCAATACACACAAAGTGTACTAGTGTAATTTTATGATCAAGATAGATCAATACCAAATTACACTACAACCATGCCAATGGCTTGTCGAAAACCATCTTGGTTGTGAGCCTCTATTTATACTCTATAAGGAACTGATAACATGATCTTCTATGTGGCACAACACACCATGTTATCTACAATGTAAAGTATTAGATAATATGCACACATAAATATAAAATGCAAACAATGATCATGTGATTCTCATTCCAAAATATAGATACTCATACAAAAGCTAGGCTTTTAGTATACATCCTAACATAGATGAACAAGGTCTCCCCTTCCACTGGCTTGTAAAGGATAGGGAGATCGGCAAGATAGGCTTTCAGATCTGTAAATGCCTTCTGACACTGGTCATCCCAGTCGAACTTGACTGTCTTTCTCAGAATCTTCAAGAATGGCAGGGTCCTGTCAGCAAACTTGGAGATGAACCTGGACAAGATTGTAATTCTATCGTTCAGCCACTGTACATCCTTAAAGTTGCGAGGGGATGACATGTCAAGGATAGCCTTCACCTTTTCTACATTAGCTTCGATTCCTCTCTCCATCACCACATACCCAAGGAACCGTCCACTCTTCACCCCGAACAAACATTTAGCGGGGTTTAGCTTCAGCTTGTTGGCTCTCAGGGTGGCGAATGTCTCTTCCAGGTCGGCTATCATGTCTTTCTCCTTGTTGGTCTTGACTAGGATGTCATCCACATATACTTCGATGTTCCTCCCTATCTGATGTCGAAAGACCTTATCCATCATCCGCTGATATATCGCTCCGGCGTTGCGCAACCTAAAAGGCATGACGTTATAGCAATAGGTTCCATCTGCCGTCACGAAACTGACCTTCTCTTGGTCTTCAAAAGCGAGAGGAACTTGGTGATATCCCTGGTAAGCATCCAACATCGAAATAAAATCACAACTGGAGGTAGAATCTGTGGGATCGGATTGAATCGATAGAGGGGGTGAATATCGATCGTAAAATTTTCAGACAAAGAGAGTAATTGCGCAGCGGAAATAGCAAAAATAATCACTAACACGGTTTGTTTTTACTTGGTTCGGTGTCGCGGTCGGCTCCTACTCCAAGGCTCACAGTCCTTGACCATTTACGATGGGCAATTCTATATTTTCGTAAAAGATTACAAGTTGGAGTACAAATATAGAATTTAAAACGAAATTACAACACTAAAAAAAATGAACTTTTACCGACGACCGGAGAAGTTTGAAGTTCGGAGAAGTGGGTCGTCGTCGGCGCTTGAATCACGAGTACGGAGCTTGTCGGAGCGTAGCGCTTGAATGAGTGTGTAGAGAGAAAGTTCTTTGAAGCCTTGGGGGTGAACCCCTATTTATACCAGTCACTGGGGCGCCTGTGTTGAAGGGGGTGCCTGACACGTGGCCTATCCTGCGAGAACTCCAATCCGCAGACTTGGCCAGTGCTTATCCCTTCAACTGGGGCGCCTGAGCTGACTGGGGCGTCTGTGTTAACACAGGCGCCTCATTTGACTTGGTCCAGAGGCTTGCGTGGTAGTTTGCTTCGATTGCTTTGGAATAACTCTTCACTGGGGCGCCCGTCTCAATATAGGCGCCTAGCCCAGTTACCGCGCCTCACTCCATTGAGGCGCCTGAATGCAGAAACCTTCATCCCTTTGTTCCTGCAACCAGGGTTAGTTCCAAAGACACAAGAAGCATACAAATGATAAGATTAGAACATGATTTACAGCCTGAGCTCTCTTGGTTCTGACTTTGGGCTTCCCAAATGGAACCCTAGGTCGAACCGACGCCTAATGTTCCCTCCTATGGGGAACGTGTCCTCACCTACTCCTCTCAGGAGAATTTACCTTTTTGCCAACCGGCTCCTCCAGTTCGACTTTTGCCCAGCTTCACTCACCAGGTCTTCGTGCCCAATCCACGACCAGGTCTTAGTGCCCAGCTTCACTCACTAGGTCTTAGTGCCCAGCTTCACACCAGGTCTTAGTGCCCAACCTTACGTCAGGACTTAGTTGCCCAGCCCGCAGCCAGGACTTAGTGCCCAATTCATAGAACCAGGACTTAGTGCCTAGTGTACATAGGACTTTCCCTGCACACTTAATCAGCATTGTTAGATCACAACAACACTTTAACTTCTGAACCCTTTGCCATTATCAAAACATAGGTTCGACTTTGGTTCTTCCGACACCAATAAAATCCACTAGCCGGTCTATCCTGTTAGGATGTATACTAAAAGTCTAGCTTTTGTATGAATATCTACATTTTGGAATGAGAATCACATGATCATGTAGGACCGGTGCCGTCGATAGAGGGGGGTGAATATCGATCGCGAGAAACCTTTCGGAAATGTTCGTACAACTTTCGTTTGTTCTAGACTCAAAGCGTTAGTGCAGCGGAAGATAAATAAAGAGTAAAACAAAAGCAATACACAATGACACGCGGGATTTATTTACTTGGTTCCCGACCCCCCTGGGTCAGTACGTCCAAGGCCTATGTACTCGGCGTGAGTCCACTATTGGTCTCCTTTCCGGAATTTCCGGAGGCGGAGAAAACCCGTCTTACAGTTGATTTACAAACAGAAAGATAGATAAAATGAATTGCAGAATGTAAATCAAACCAAAACTATTTGTGTCGAAGCGTTAGCCGATCCGGACCTCCGAAGTGCCGCGCACCTCCTCCTGGAGCCTCCCGGTCGTATAGCCTCGTCTTTAGCGCGTTGTCGTTGGTCAGAATGATTAGAACGGTACTTAGCAGTTGTGTCTGAAGCCTAGGGGTCGAAGCCCCTTATATAGGCCTCCTGGGGGCGCCCTGGACGCTGGGGGCGCCCCGATAAACCTGGTCAAACATTATCCTTGCGCCGACCTCGCCGCAGCTGATAAAACCTTTGACCAGGGCGCCCCGGCCGCTCAGGGCGCCCTCATGATGGCTTATCTGTGTTTTGGGTTCGAAACTGCAAATATATCTTGGAACCAGGGTGCCTCGGACGCTCAAGGCGCCCTGCTTGACACCTGTTCTGCCTGCTTCACGTTTACTGCAATTTTACCTTTGGCTCAGGGCACCCTGGCTGTTGAGGGTGCCCTGGCTGTTGAGGGCGCCCTCAACACTGGGGGCGCCCTCCTTAAGCCTGCAAACTGGCTACCTTGCTTTGTCTTCAGTTCTGGTTACCTGCAAGATACACAAAGCATATATACATATAATATTACGCTTAAGGACTTGGTTCGGACTTCGGATTTGCACGAAACCCTAGGTAGAACCGGCACGAGTTCCTATCCCTAAGAACTCGCCCTTCACCTACTCCTTTCAGGAGACGGTTGCCACCCAGCCCTTCGGGTGGACTTTTACTTAGCTTCCGATTACTCCGGATCTCGAGACACCCAAACCCTGACCCGTCTCTACTCCTGTCCTTAGTCATCACTCAGCTAAGTTGCTTAGTCCCTCGGACCAAGTCTTCATTTCCTAGCAGTCCTTCGTCAGGTGCCTAGCAGCCCTTCGCTAGGTCTTTGTTACCAAGCGGTCCTTCGCCTGGTGCCTAGCAATCCTTCGCTAGGTCTTCTATGCATAGCAGCCCTTCGCTAGGTCTTCTATGCCTAGTAGTCCTTCACTAGGTGCCTAGCAACCCTTCGCTAGGTCTTAGGGTTCCGATGCCTAGATTAACTAGGACTTTTCTTCAACTAAGGTTACTTCTCTCTTACTCCCCTTTGTCTATTTATTGTATCACTGACTTAAGTGTATTGTCAAACATTAAAACACCTAAAGAGGAATATCATTGATGCAACTTGCACCAACAATCTCCCCCTTTTTGATGTTTGACAATAACTTAAGTTAGATTGGTTTAAGGGGCTAACTTACTGTCCTTGGGGTAAAATGAAAAAAAACGATATAGGTTTTGAAACTACATTTTTGATCTTCGGAAAAAAAATTTTCTAACTTAAGCACACATCTCTCCCCCTTTGTCATACATCAAAAAATAAAATACTTGCACCAACATTAAAAATCTTTGGTTCTTTTTGAAAATACTTAGTGCAAAATTTTTGAAAGCATTGTATTTTGAATAATATATTGCAAAAATTATGTAATTTTTGAAAAATATAAGTACCTTTGAAAATATGTTGAATTAAGTACTTTTGGAAAATGCATAACTTTTGAAAGAATGTTATTTTGGAAAATATAAATGTTATGCCTATTTTGCAAGTACTAACTGTGTTTCGAAAATAAGTGTTTTATGAAACATAATATTTAATTTCACTTGGTTAATTTTCCAGTCTGACACTATCCTGGGAACCCTTGTTGACTACAAGGATATTTTCCTAAGTGTCCTGGAAGTTTTCCAACCCAAGTATACATTATAAAAAAAATTTCATAAGTCACAGAATAATAGTATGTAAGTTAATTTCGAAAAATATAAAGATTTTAAAGTGATAATACTTGATTTGGTTTATCTTTCAGTCTGACACAATCATAGGAAACCTTGTTGACTACAAGGATATTTTCCTAAGTGTCCTGGAAGATTTTCCAAACTCAAGATATTATTTCAAATTGAAAAAAAATAGATGAATTTTTGAAAATAATAGTAATTTTTGAAAATTGATACTATTTTGAAAGAATACTTATGTTTTCAACAGGATTTGAAAATACTGCTCATGAAAACATTTAAAATATTCAATAATTCTTTTAATTTGATCTCCCCCTAAACTTGACCTAGTCCTGGGAAGCTTGTTGACCACAAGTACTCTTCCTCTAAGTCTTAAGGGTTGATTCAAATTAAGGAAATTATTTAATAATTTCAAAATATTTAATTAAAAGAAACTTTTTCAGAAGTTTGATTTAGACTCCCCCTAAATCTGACACGTCCTAGGAGTCCTTGTAGATTATGAAGTGGACTTTCCTCTGTGTCTTTAGGGTTTATCAAAATCAAACAAGATAGGTAAATTTTACAACATAAACCCCTTTTTTTCGAAAAACACAAGTGTTAACGATTTAAAGCCTAGTTTTCGAAATTTATTTTCAAATAATAGTAATGTTTAAGATGCAGTTTTTGAAAACCATTAAAAAAAATGAAAAGTACTCCCCCTGTACCCGATACCGTTTGACTTTATCTAAGTGCCTTAAGGAACTTTAGTGTTGTCCTAAGAGGCTTGTGTCTAATTTGAGTGAGTCAAACAAATTTTTAAAAAGATATATTTCTGAAAAAATGTATAATATATAATCAATCAGACAAACATGAATTCCATAAAAACATTATTATGTTGAAACACTATTTTTAAAATATATTTTTAGAAAAATATTCTAATGATTTTGAAAAACAATTTTGAAAAACATTTTTCAATTTTTTAGTCCTTAACATCTCACCCATTTTAGATGTATCAATACAACAAGCATGATTGCCTTATAAGTGTACTGTGAGATGCTTGAATCATTTTTCTTTAATTTATTTTTAATTCTAAGATTTAATTGAAGCTTGTGTTAGATTTGAATTTGACAAGAAGTAACTTGAATTTGAATTTCAAAAATTGGCTTCCAGGTCTTGGCGAGGCACTAGGCCTTCTTTGGCCGTAGCCTTATTGGATCATCAACCCTTTCCTTGACAAAGCCTTTTAATGAAATTTCATTTTCAAAATCACTTTTTGAAAAATTCTGGTCTAACTAGTTTGGGTCTTGGATCGGTAGCTTCGGCTAGTTCCGCCAAGATGGCTTCCCTAACGTACTATCATCTCACCTCCACCCAATACTAGGTTGATCAAGTTTCAATTATTCTTTTTCCTATAGCCGTTCTAAATTATGCATAAAATTTAAATATGAATGATATGTCATATATTTAAAATAAATAGCAAATGCATGACATGACAATTATGCATGAGTCAACCAAGTCAAATAATTTTACTTAAGTTTCTAAAATGTATCAAATTCCCGATTTGATACATGTCGAGTGAACCTGCGAATATGTCAACCCACTTTGACATATTTAATATTATTAATTTTAATTGTTACACTTTAGGTAAAATTTTATTTTAGTTTGAGTTTAAGTTATTTAAGATTTTAGTTGGATTCAGGTTAATTACGAATTAATTGGGGTTGAATTAATTAGAAATTAATTGATAAAGTTAATTTAAGTGAAGTTTTAATTTGGATTCAACTTAATTTTTCTTTGAATTTAATTTGAATTAAATTGATTTAATTTAGATTTAATTTAGGTTTAATTTGAATTTAATTGAATTATTTGAATTAATTCGAATTTAATTGAATTTAACTGGATTAATTCGAATTTTATTGAATTTAATTGAATTATTTGAATTTAATTGAATTATTTGAATTACTTTGAATTTAATTGAATTATTTGAATTACTTTGAATTTAATTGAATTTAATTGAATTATTTGAATTAATTTGATATTTAATTTAATTTGAATTTAATTAATTTTTAATTTAATTTGAATTTAATTAATATTTAATTTAATTTGAATTTAATTAATGTTTGAATTTAATTTAATTTAAATTTAGTTTGAATTTAAATTCGAATTTAGTTAAGATTTAATTTGTATTTAATTAGGATTAAAATTAAGATTTAATTTGAATTTAATTAAGATTAAATTAAGATTTAATTTGAATTTAATATTGGTTTAATTCGAAATTAATTTGAATTTAATCAAGGTTTAATTCGAAATTAATTTGAATTTAATCAAGGTTTAATTAGAATTGAGATTTAAGTTAATTTAATTAAGGTTATAATGATTAATTAATAATTGTGGGTTTAAATTCATCATTTTCATTATTTCAAAAATTTCTTCTTCATTTTTATCTTTCTTTTCAAGTTTTTCTAATAATTTTGATTTATTTGAAATTTTGTAATTTTTATTAATTATGGCCTTTATCTTAAATAGTTCTATATCCTCTTCAAGATTAGATTTTTCAATATCCTTACAGTAGGTGGAGTAAAATGGGTCACTAGTTAACGTTTTATAATAATATTCAATATTATCTATAATTAAATTATTATTTTGGAGAATTTTATATTCAAAATTATCTTCAGATATATTTTCAATATTTTCAATATTAATCTCTAGATTATCTTTAAGATTTTCAGAATTAATTTCTGAATTATCCTTAAGATATTCAAATTCAGATTCAGATTTGTACAACGGATTTTCAAATTTGAATTTGTAATTATCTAAAGAATTTTCAGATTTAGAATTATCCTCAAGATTTTTGAATTCAGATTTATCCTCAGGATTTTCAAATTTGAATTTGTAATTATCCTTAGGATTTTCAAATTCGAATTCGGGATTAATTTAAGATTTAGAACTAGAATTAATTGTATCATTATCTGTAGAATTATCAGAGTTTATTTTAGATTTAATATCAGAATTAATTTTAGCAATTATTGAATTGGTATTAATAATTAAATGGTTAATTTTAGATATTTTAATCATATCCGTATTTTCTAATTTTTCATGCAAAATATTTAATCTACTATGCAGTAAATTTAATTTATCAGAAAAATTAACTGAATTTTCTAAAGATAGTGCAGGAAATTGTAAAACTTTTGGAACGTAAATCTTACGTACCTTCGCCGGACATTTGTTTTTATAATGCCCGTATTTTTTGCACTTGAAGCATTGCACGTGATCCTTATTTTTCCGGATTCCTGGCGCTGGTATCTCCTTTGCCGCCGGTGACGAACGATTCTTACGAGTAGGGCACTGATTTTTGTAGTGCCCTCTCTCCCTGCACGTGAAACAAATAATATGCAACTTAAAATTTGACATAAAAAAAATTGTACCTGATTCACCCCTGGGCTCCCCCTCAACTCCTGGCGTTTTTCCTCCGTCGGCGGTTAGTCCGGTGAAGAGCGGCTCGGCTCTGATACCAATTGTAGGACCGGTGCCATCGATAGAGGGGGGGTGAATATCGATCGCGAGAAACCTTTCGGAAATGTTCGTACAACTTTCGTTTGTTCTAGACTCAAAGCGTTAGTGCAGCGGAAGATAAATAAAGAGTAAAACAAAAGCAATACACAATGACACGCGGGATTTATTTACTTGGTTCCCGACCCCCCTGGGTCAGTACGTCCAAGGCCTATGTACTCGGCGTGAGTCCACTATTGGTCTCCTTTCCGGAATTTCCGGAGGCAGAAAAAACCCATCTTACAGTTGATTTACAAACAGAAAGATAGATAAAATGAATTGCAGAATGTAAATCAAACCAAAACTATTTGTGTCGAAGCGTTAGTCGATCCGGACCTCCGAAGTGCAGCGCACCTCCTCCTGGAGCCTCCCGGTCGTATAGCCTCGTCTTTAGCGCGTTGTCGTTGGTCAGAATGATTAGAACGGTACTTAGCAGTTGTGTCTGAAGCCTAGGGGTCGAAGCCCCTTATATAGGCCTCCTGGGGGCGCCCTGGACGCTGGGGGCGCCCCGATAAACCCGGTCAAACTTTATCCTTGCGCCGACCTCGCCGCAGCTGATAAAACCTTTGACCAGGGCGCCCCGGATGCTCAGGGCGCCCTCATGATGGCTTATCTGTGTTTTGGGTTCGAAACTGCAAATATATCTTGGAACCAGGGCGCCTCGGACGCTCAAGGCGCCCTGCTTGACACCTGTTCTGCCTGCTTCACGTTTACTGCAATTTTACCTTTGGCTCAGGGCGCCCTGGCTGTTGAGGGCGCCCTGGCTGTTGAGGGCGCCCTCAACACTGGGGGCGCCCTCCTTAAGCCTGCAAACTGGTGACCTTGCTTTGTCTTCAGTTCTGGTTACCTGCAAGATACACAAAGCATATATACATATAATATTACGCTTAAGGACTTGGTTCGGACTTCGGATTTGCACGAAACCCTAGGTCGAACCGGCACGAGTTCCTATCCCTAAGAACTCGCCCTTCACCTACTCCTTTCAGGAGACGGTTGCCACCCAGCCCTTCGGGTGGACTTTTACTTAGCTTCCGATTACTCCGGATCTCGAGACGCCCAAACCCTGACCCGTCTCTACTCCTGTCCTTAGTCATCACTCAGCTAAGTTGCTTAGTCCCTCGGACCAAGTCTTCATTTCCTAGCAGTCCTTCGTCAGGTGCCTAGCAGCCCTTCGCTAGGTCTTTGTTACCAAGCGGTCCTTCGCCTGGTGCCTAGCAATCCTTCGCTAGGTCTTCTATGCCTAGCAGCCCTTCGCTAGGTCTTCTATGCCTAGTAGTCCTTCACTAGGTGCCTAGCAACCCTTCGCTAGGTCTTAGGGTTCCGATACCTAGATTAACTAGGACTTTTCTTCAACTAAGGTTACTTCTCTCTTACTCCCCTTTGTCTATTTATTGTATCACTGACTTAAGTGTATTGTCAAACATTAAAACACCTAAAGAGGAATATCATTGATGCAACTTGCACCAACAGATCATTATTTGCATTTTATATTTATTATATGTGTGCATATTGTCTAATACTTTACATTATAGATAACATGGTGTGTGGTTCCACACAGAAGATCATGTTATTAGTCCCTTGCAGAGTATAAGTAGAGGCTCAGAACCAAGATGGTTTGGACAAACCATTGGCATGGTTGTAGTGTAATTTGGTATTGGTCTATTTTAACCATAGAATTACACAAGTACACTTTGTGTATATTGAGCAGGACCGATATAGAGGTGATTCAATTTATACTGACTATAATTGAATCAGACCTCAGATATTATGGTGTACATGGTCTTAATCCCGATATAATAACGGACACATGTACTTAATATCTATTTCTTTGATTTACCAGTGGGCGAGATTTATTTGTTAAATCAATAGGCCTGGTAAATTGAGAAATAATATTATTTACATGGTGTGTCATTGATTATAGAAGAAAACTGTGTCCTAATGTGTTAGGATGATGATGTCCCCTTGAGGAGCTCATAAAGCTCATCATGTTAAATCCTGCAGGTAGACTTGGTTTGACATGATGATAAGGTTGATTGGTACTACTCATGGAGTTAGATATTAATTAATTAAATTGTCAGTAATTTAATTAATTAATGGACATTCGAGATCTTAAACACGGGGAGAATTTGTACACATAATAGGTGGAGCCCATAATTAATTATGGGGGTTGGTGAGGTAGTTCAATGATAATCCTTTAGTGGATTGGATTATTATTAATGGATCAGGCTTTGATCCATTAGAAGGCCAAGACCCAAGTCCTCCTCATGGTCCCTATTGTAACCTATATATACCTCATTAAACCATGAAACTAAGACCTAATCAAGAAAACCAAGCCTTGGGTTTTCTCCCTCTCTCTCTCTCTCTCATTATCTTTCCTAGGGTGCGGCGCCTCAAGCCACAAAGGGGAAGGGCTCAAGGGATTAAAGAAGAAGGAGAGATCCTTCATCTTCTACCTCTCTTCTTATTCCTTCTTCTCCCTTAGGCGTGTGGTGAGGACAAGCAAAGGAAGGACTCCTTCCTTTGGTCAGCGACGCAAACACAAGGAGGGAAGAGGCTTGCGGCATCTCTAGCTTTGGAAGTTGCCGGCGCAAGCTGTAGGATCGATGCACGTGAGAGGGGGGGTGAATCACGTGACTTTTTAAAAAATTAGAGCGCTTTAAAAAGCTTGCACAGCGGAAAAAATAAAACACGAACGAAAAACCAATACAAATGACACAGGTAGTTTTACTTCGTTCTGAGCCTTCGGCGACTCCTACTCGAAGGCACAGGTCCCTCGGACCTTTCTGTTGGGCAATCCACTAAAACTCTCTACCGGTAAACCCCGATAGAGTAGGCGAGTACAAAAGAATTGAAAGTGTGACAACCCCACACTTTCAAGTAATTAAATGCAAGAAATAAAAATTGTGTTACCCAACAACTTAGAAGATCTCCTAGATGGGCTCAGATGTTGGGGTTGAAGTTCCGGCATCGATCAAACGTGAACACGTCGTAGCTTGGACCGCAGCAGGAGAGTTTGGAAGAGAGAGCACTTGAAAAGCCTTTTTTTCTGAAAAATATTTCGATATCCCTTCAAGCTCTACAGCCAAGCTTTTTATAGAGGGGCTCTCGAGCTTTTTGGTTCTTATCCAGATCCTATTCACGTGTGCTCCTTATCCAATATTTAGCAATTAAAAATTAATTCAAAGGAGACTTTGTTTCTATCCTCATGCTTCACCGAAAAATATGAATTAATAAACAATTAAATAAGATGTAACAAAATGGATAGGAATTAATTTAACAAGAAGTGAACAAGTTTTAGCAAATTAAAAATTAATTCAAAGGAGATTTGTTTCTATCCTCATGCTTCACCGAACAAAGCATGAATTAATAAACAATTAAATAAGATGTAACTAAGTAATTAAACAAAATGGATAGGACTTAATTTACACAAGAAGTGTTTTGTAACTTAGTCCATATATCAAACAAACCCTGTAAGATAATGTTATCAAATATATTGGAGTAAAATATATTCATAGTTAATTAGACCCTGTCTCCTAGACCAGGATCTAACCAGGCCTCAACTTAGATCACCCAAATGGGTCTAAATTGGACCGTGCCTAAAGTCCCATAAATGGACTCGTCCTCACTGGTTTGCTCCTCCAGTGACTTACCTCACTTACCCTTTGTGCAGCTTTACTTGACTTCTTGACCCACCAGGACTTCCTGCCAAGGCTCAACCACTCTGGTCTTCCTGCCAAGTCTCAACTAACTTGGTCTTCAGCCAGTTGTCAGGTCCCGCGGACCCAACTGGACTTCCCACCAGGACTCAACCATCCTGGACTTCAGCCTGGTGTCTGGTCCTAAGTCTTTCAACCCTGCACACTTAATAAAGAGGTTAAAAACCAACAACCCTAACTTTAACCACTTTGTCATACATCAAAACCCGAGTTTGACCGTTAGTGCAAACCACCAACAATCTCCCCCTTTTTGATGTATTGACAACTCAGGTTAAAGTTAAAAAAAACAGCAGATATGAACTTGCATAAACATGCAAACAATATAACACAAGCATAGGTATGAAAGTTGCAGCACACAAGAAAGAAGAGGTAAATAAATGTGAAATAAGCATGCTGTTTGCAATTTTCTAACCCTTTTACCCTACTCTCCCCCTTTGTCATTCATCAAAAAAGATATAAGCATAACAAGTTTAAGGGAGTAGAAATATAGGCTAAGTGTTAGAAAAAAAACTAGTCTTAAATCTATTAACTTAGCTTTCAAAAAAAAATTTCTTTCAAAAAAGATTTTTTTTCAGAAAATATAATATCACTCTTATTCAAAAAAAATATTTTTAGGGATTAGCTGGAACTCCCTCTCAATCTTTATCAACTTTTATCAAAATTTTCAAATGTGTTTTGTCAAAAATGACATTTTGAAAAAGTATTTTGACCTCTGCTCCCCCTGGACCAAGTAATGATTGTGGTCCCTTTTCATGTGTCTAACCCTAGTTACTGACTAACTATCTAGATGATAGTAGTGTTCACTGGGTTAGTCAAGTCAAGTAATAATGTCTAGCTCAGATTTTAGTGCAAGACTACTTGACTTGATCACTGTAATGTTGGTATTTTACGCCCAGACTTACTGTGATGCACTGACTTAAGCATTCGGAAGTCCAGGCAGTATCCTATGCATCTCACAACCGTTCTATGTTTTTGCAAACACAAACAAGTTAATCTTAATGTGTTTTGTGAGATGCGGCTACCTAAATCTATAGGTTCATGCAATTCTTGGGGTCAAGCTTAGGCTAAGTCTGACAGTTTTGAAAATCAAATTTTGAAAGACAATAAAGTTCTTGAAAAACAAGTTTGAAAAGTCCGTGTTTAAGTTAAGTTTTGAACGACAATAAACTTTTGAAAAATAAGTTTGAAAAATCCATGTTTTTAAACTCACAAGCTTAATTAGTTAAACCAAAAGTCAACTTAAGCTTATCAGGTCAGTCCTAGTCTATAACACACATTCCTATTAACCTTCTTAAGTTGCTAAATTCATATTCAGGAAGTGGTTTGGTAAATATATCAGCTAGGTTAGACTTAGATTCAACATGGTTAAGTTCAATTTCTCCTTTATTTACATGATCTCTGACAAAATGGTGTTTGATTTCTATATGTTTGGTCCTAGAGTGGTGGATTGGGTTTTTGGTTAAATTGATTGAACTTAGGTTATCTATAAAAATTTTGACTTGTTTAAAATCTAAGTGAAGGTCCTTTAGGGTATGCATCATCCAGAGTAGTTGGGCTACACACTCACCCATAGCTATGTACTCAGCTTTAGTGGTGGATAGGGCAACACAGTGTTGTTTTCTACTAAACCAACTAACTAGTGAGGGTCCTAGAAGTTGGCATCCACCACTGGTACTTTTTCTGTCTAATTTACAGCCAGCATAGTCTGAGTCAGAATATCCAATAAGCTCAAACTGGGATGTTCTAGGGTACCAAATTCCTAATCTTTCTGTTCCTTTAAGGTACCTAAATATTCTTTTAACTAGGGTTAGGTGTGACTCTTTAGCACATGTTTGATACCTAGCACACATACTAACTGCAAAAAGAATATCAGGTCGACTTGCAGTTAAGTAAAGTAGGCTTCCTATAGCACTTCTATAGTACTTAAGGTCAACAGGTTTGCCTTTTGGGTCACTATCTATAGTTTGATTGGTAGCCATTGGTGTCTTAATCTCTTTTGTATTATCCATTCCAAATTTTCTAAGTAGTTCTTTTATGTATTTTTGTTGATAGACAAAGGTACCCTCACTGGTCTGTTTTATTTGTAGCCCTAAAAAGAAAGTTAATTGACCTACTAAACTCATTTCAAATTCAGTTTCCATTATCGTTGTGAAATCTTGTAAAAAGTCTGAGTTAGTTGAGCCAAATACTATATCATCTACATATACTTGGGCTACAAAAATATCATTTTTTAGGGTTTTAACAAATAGTGTTGGGTCAATTTTGCCATGGTTAAAACCTTTTGAAACTAAGTAGTTAGACAGTCTTTCATACCAGGCCCTAGGTGCTTGCTTAAGTCCATATAGGGCTTTCTTAAGTCTAAAGACATAGTCAGGGTGTTCTAAGCTTTCAAAACCAGGGGGTTGACCTACATAAACCTCTTCTTTAATTAGGCCATTTAGGAAGGCTGACTTAACATCCATTTGATAAAGCTTAAATCCCTTATGGGCTGCATAACTTAAGAGCATTCTAATGGATTCAAGTCTAGCTACAGGGGCATAGGTTTCATCATAATCAAGACCTTCTACTTGGCTAAACCCCTTAGCTACTAGCCTAGCCTTATTTCTTACTGTTTCACCTTGTTCATTAAGTTTATTTCGAAAAACCCATTTGGTTTCAATAAACTTTTTGTTTTTAGGTAAGGGTACTAAATCCCAGACTTGACTACGTTCAAATTGAGCTAACTCCTCTTGCATGGCAATGATCCAATCAGGGTCAAGTAAGGATTCTTCTATAGACTTAGGTTCAATTTTGGAAATCAGAGCTATCTGACTAAGATTTCTAAAGGCTGATCTAGTCTGAACCCTTAGTTCTGGATCACCTATGATTTGATCAGTTGGGTGGGCTGAGCTAACTCGAACAGTTCTGGGTTGGTTAGGTTCAGTTTCAGGTGTGGGTTCAGTTAGATCATCGTTTTGGTCCTCAATTGGCCTTTCATCAGGGTTAGTACTGGATCTAACAAAGTCAATTGGTTGGTAGGTGGTTTGATCAGAGTTATTTGGGTCAGATTTTTCATCAAATTTTATATTTGTAGTTTCTTCAATTTTTAGGGTAATTTTGTTATAAACTCTATAGGCTCTACTGGTAAGGGAATAACCTACAAAGATACCTTCCTCAACCTTAGAAGTAAATTTTCCTAAGTGATCTCTAGTATTTAAGATATAGACTTTACATCCAAATACTTTAAGGTATTTAATGTTAGGTTGTTTGTTATAATAGATTTCAAAGGAGGTCTTTCCTAGGTTTTTAATTATAGTTATTCTATTTTGTACATAACAAGCTGTACTAACAGCCTCAGCCCAAAGGTATTTAGGTGAGTTGTATTCATTTAGCATTGTTCTAGCTGCTTCTTGTAGTGTTCTATTTTTTCTTCTACAACTCCATTTTGTTGAGGTGTTTTAGGGCAAGAGAATTCGTGATGGTAGCCATTTTCTAGACAAAATTGATTAAATTTGTGATTTTTGAATTCTCCGCCATTATCGCTCCTAAGTCTTTTGATTTTAATCCCTTTTTCATTTTCTGTTAATTTACAAAATTGAGTGAGTGTATCAAAAGTTTCATCTTTATTTTTTAAGAATTTTACCCAGGTAAATCTTGAATAGTCATCTATAATTACTAGGCAGTATAGGTTCCCATTAATTGATTTAACCCCATGTGAGTCAAATAGGTCTAGGTGAATTAATTCCAGAATTGACTTGGTTTGAGTTTGATTAGTTGGTTTGTGGGTTGACCTAGTTTGTTTTCCTTGTTGACAAGCATTACATAAGGTTGACTCAAGGTTAGATAACTTTGGTAGGCCTCTAACTAAACCATTTAGTTTAGGTAGTTTTCTGAAGTGAGTGTGTGAAAGTCTCCTATGCCAGAGCCAAGTCTCATCCTTATGGGTTAAGAGGCAGTTTTCTAAGGGACAGGTTAACTTAATTTCATAAATGTTATTGTGCCTAAGTCCTCTAAGTGTGATGTTTGGGTTGTCATTGTGTTTGATCAGACATTCATTGGATAGAAACCTAACCTTATAACCAATGTCACACAATTGGCTAATGCTTAGTAAATTGAAGTTGAAATTTTCAACAAGTAATACATTTGTTATTATGAAATCAGACTCAAGTTCAATATTGCCTAGGCCAATTACCTTAAGTTTACCGTTGTTTCCAAAAGCAACGGTCCCTAGTCTTTTGTACTTGAGTTCTGTAAATTTGGTGGGATCCCCAGTCATGTGTCTAGAGCATCCACTGTCAATGATCCATTTGTTTTCCTACAGTTAAGTACAAGGTTTAGACCTTAGGTTAAGTTTTTGAATTTTAAAAAAAATTAAGAAGATTTAAAAACTTGAGTTTGAATTTTAAATTTGAGTTATGTTAATTTTGATTTTGAATTTGATTTTTATTTTTGAATTTGAATTTTATTTGAATTTGAATTTTATTTTTTGAATTTGAATTTTAATTTTAATTTTTGAATTTGAATTTTATTTTTTGAATTTTAATTTTAATTTTTGAATTTGAATTTTATTTTTTGAATTTGAATTTTAATTTTAATTTTTGAATTAGAATTTTATTTTTTGAATTTGAATTTGAATTTTAATTTTTGAATTTGAATTTGAATTTTTGAATTTGAATTTGAATTTTAATTTTTGAATTTGAATTTTAATTTTTGAATTTTAATTTGAATTTTAATTTTTGAATTTGAATTTGAATTTTAATTTTTGAATTTGAATTTTATTTTTTGAATTTGAATTTTAATTTTTGAATTTTAATTTTAATTTTTTTTAATTTGAATTTTAATTTTTGAATTTGAATTTTATTTTTTGAATTTGAATTTGAATTTTAATTTTTGAAAGTTGAGTTATCAATCAATAATTTGAATTTGGTTATCCTTATTCATCTCACTCGGTCTAAGTCATCAATCAAGGGAGTCCTATGATTTTGTGAGATGATTTTGAGTTTGTTTAGAAAAGTTAACTTGACCTTGTGTTAGATCCAAGTTTAACAAGTAGTAATTTAAAAGTACACTTCAATAATTGGCTTCCAGGCCATGGCGAGGCACAGTGGCCTTTTTTGGCCAAAGCCTTATTGGAGCAACAACCATTTTCTAGGCAAAGCCGCTTAAAGAAGTTGGACTTTTAACTTACTCATTGAAAACCCTAGTACTAAATAGTACAAGAGTCAAATTAACTTTGAAGCTAGTCCTAAGTGCCCACCTGGGCAAAGGCTAATTTTGAGGTGCCAACTAGTTTGGAGCCTTCCCCTAAATTGTAGACTGGGTGTCTAGGGTCAATGTAATGGATGCCCCTTTTTGGGACATAAAATTGATTCTGACCTACTTGCTTTGTTAGATAAGCTTTCAGAACCCACACTTTTCGTTGATTTTTGCGGGGTGGATAAAGGAGATAAAGGATCTTTGGGTCGATCTTGATTTATATCCTATCCCAGATTTGTTGTACATGCCCTTTTGTGATCCAAGAATAAGGTCAAGGTTCTTGGATCGGGTTGTGAAAGTTGATAGTAGATCCTTAAGTTTTAGGACTTCGCCCTTTAGGGTTGAGTTTTCAGTTTCAAGCTCAATTAATTTTTGATTTTGAGTTTATTCAGTTAATGTTCTGGTATTAATTAATTGCTCCTTAACGTCTTGATTTTCCTTAAGGAGCTGGTCATTTCTAGATTCAGATGCAAGCAATTTTTTATTTAAAGCAGAGATAATCTTAAAAAAATTTTGATTAACTGAATCTAAATATACCTTAGTCGAGTCGTCCGAAAAGAGTCCGATCGCTTGACTCGACTCGTATTCGGAATCTTCGTCGTGCTCTGAGTCTGACCCGGGTCCGGTTGCCATTAGTGCGAGATAGTTTGAGTTCCTTGGTGGTTCATCGTCGGAGTCGTCTGTGCTGTCCTCCCAAGTGGCTTGAAGAGCCTTCTTCTTCTTATTCTTCTTGGGTTGATTCTCCTTTTTGTAGGGGCATTCGTGTTTGAAGTGTCCTTTTCTGTTGCAGCCGAAGCAGGTTATTTTACTTTTGTCTTCACTGCTGGTGGGCTTCATTATCCTCTGGAGGTCCTTTCTTGAGAACTGGCTTTTCTTTTTGGTGAAGACCTTTCTTACTAGGTTTACCATTTGTTCCTCATCATCTGAGTCTGAGTCTGACTCTTTTTCTGATTCTTGAATTTTCTTCTTTGACTTGCCTTCTTTTGAGGAACCTACAAATAAGGCAAACCCTTTCTCGGTCTTGGCGTTAGTCTGTTCGTGCAGTTCTAATTCACAAAATAATTCATCTAAATTAATTTTATAAAGGTTCCTAGAAATTTTATAAGCATCTATAAAAGATGCTCATAGTGAATTTCTAGGGAACGCATTTAAAGCATACCTTATGATGTCTCTGTTTTCTTGTTTGTGCCCGATTAGGTGGAGTCCATTTAGTATGTCCTTGATTCGGGCGTGAAGTTGGCTTGCAGATTCTCCTTCCTGCATTTTTATGTTAAATAACTTATTTAAAAGTAAATCCCTTTTTGTTACCTTTGCATCTGAGGTGCCTTCATGTAGTTCAATCAGTTTGTCCCAGAGCTCTTTGGCAGATTCAGTTGGGCCGATACGGTTCAATTCCTCTTTTGTTAGTCCGCACTGGAGGGTGTTCTGCGCCTTGTACTCAATCTGGGCCTTTCTCTTCATATCAAGGTTCCATCTGTCAGGCTTCAGTGGTGCATTGTTTCCCTCGTCCATTGGTGGTTCGTAGCCAGATTGCACCGCGAACCATTGATCCATGTCTGTCTTTAGGTACACCTCCATTCTTCGTTTCCAGTAAGGGAAGTCTTTCCCATTGAAGAGTGGAGGACGGGCAGTGCTAAACCCTTCACCTTGAGCCATCTGAAATAGACCACACAAAAACTTGTCCCAAGACTAGGTCTTGGATTAGTAGTGTGGTAGGAAAATGAGAAGAAAGAGAAAGAGCGACTCAAAATGGTGTTGCACCAAATTCGAGTAAAATCAAACGAACGAAAAAAATAATCCAAATCTAGGCAACAATACCTAATTTAGATCATGTGTAGCGAAAAACCAAAAATCGAAAAAAAACTGGATTTCCCCCGGCTCTTATGGTGGTTGCACCGATACAGAGCGTACCAGGCTCTGATACCACTTGTAGGATCGATGCACGTGAGAGGGGGGGTGAATCACGTGACTTTTTAAAAAATTAGAGCGCTTTAAAAAGCCTTGCACAGCGAAAAAAATAAAACACGGACGAAAAACCAATACAAACTACACAGGTAGTTTTACTTCGTTCGGAGCCTTCGACGACTCCTACTCGAAGGCCCAGGTCCCTCGGACCTTTCCGTTGGGCAATCCACTAAAACTCTCTACCGGTAAACCCCGATAGAGTAGGCGAGTATAAAAGATTGAAAGTGTGACAACCCCACACTTTCCAAGTAATTAATGCAAGAAATAAAAATTGCGTTACCCAACAACTTAGAAGATCTCCTAGATGGGCTCAGATGTTGGGGTTGAAGTTCCGGCAGCGATCAAACGTGAACACGTCGTAGCTTGGACCGCAGCAGGAGAGTTTGGAAGAGAGAGCACTTGAAAAGCCTTTTTTTCTGAAAAATATTTCGATATCCCTTCAAGCTCTACAGCCAGGCTTTTTATAGAGGGGCTCTCGAGCTTT